>WQNJ02000458.1:0-36542 GCA_016584745.2 Phylloscopus trochilus trochilus | reverse complement strand
AAAAGAAGGGGAGGGGGTGTTAGTCCCGCCCACGGGGCGTGGCCCCGCCGCAAGCCCCGCCCCGCCCCTGTCACTCACTTTCGGTCTCCTTCCCGCGGCGGGCGGAGGCTCCGCCCCCCCGGCGAAGGGGCGGGTCCTCCTCGCGAGCAAGGGCGGGGCCTCCGGGCGCCACGCCCCCCGCGCAGGCTCTCGTAGGCGGGCGGGCGTTTCCCGGGGGGCGGGGCTTCGGCGGAGGGTGGGAGGGGCAGCGGCCCGAGCCCCGCCCCCCCGCGCTCGCGCCCCGCGCCGCCCGGCGCGTGGTGCGGGGGGAGGGGCGTGGAGTGGCTGCGCGCGCGGGCGGGGGGCGGGCCCTCGCGGCGCGAGGGGGAGGGGCAGGCGCGAGGCGCCCTCGGGGGGCGGGGCCAGCGGGGGTGGGCGGGGCGGCAGCAGGTTGGGGAAGGGCGGCGGAATGGGGGCGGGGCCGGAGTAGGGGGCGTGGCCGATGAAGGGGGCGCGGCCGGCATGAGGGGCGTGACCAGAGTAAGGGGCGTGGCCGGCGTAGGGGGGCGTGGCCGGAGTGCAGCGCGGGGCCCCCGAAAGGGGCGTGGGCGGTGTGTGGGGCGTGTCCGTAGAAAGGGGCGTGTCCCGCGAAAGGGGCGTGTCCCCGGCCCCTCCCCCGCGGGCAGGGGGCAGCTCATCTCCTCGTAAATGGCCTCGGGCTCCTCGGCGGGCGGCGGGGGGGCTCCCCCGGCCCCCCCCGCCGGGGATCCCCCCCCGGGACCCCCCGGGCGTCCCCCACCATCTCGATGTACACCGGCTCCTCCGCCTCCCCCTGTTCGGCCACAGGGGGCGGCGGGGGGGCCCCGGCGGACAGCCGGGTCTGGGGGCTGCGTGAGGGCTTCAGGGGGGGCGTCTGCCGCACGCAGCCCCCCCGGGGGGTGCCTGGGGGAAGGGAAGGCTGTCAGGGGGGCGGCACGCCCTCTGTGCCCCCTCAAACCCCCTCCCTGCCACCCCCGTAACCCCCCCGACCCTGCCCAGCACCCTCCAAGCTCCCCCAGTCCCGCTCACCTCCTCTCTTGGCGGGCGGTGCCTCGAGGCCCCGGCCCTCCGGGGGTCCGGTGCGGGGTCCGGGGGGTCGCAGGGGCACCCCGGGGTCGGGGAGCCCCACGGCATGGCAGGACAGGGAGCGGGGGGGCCATGCCGGGGGCGCAGGGCCGGGGGCCGCGTTCCTGGGGCGCCGGCAGCGTCAGGAACCCCACGCGCAGCGGGCGCCGGAGGGACCCCCCTTCCCTCGCCTTGGGGACCCTGGGGAGGGGGGGGACACAGGGGGTCAGGGCCACCCCAAAATTTCTGGGGACGCCTCGACCCCCGACCCGCAGTGCAGGGACACGGGAGTACAGGAGAAAACTGGGGTCACCCATCTTTGGGGGCAGCAGATGGGGGGCCAGGGGTCTGGGGTCAGTCCCAGCGGGGGCACTGGGGGGTCTCTGCATGAAGGTTCTGGGAAGGGCCGGGGGTCCCACCTTCCCCCGGGGTGACTCGGGGCTCTTTGGGGGATCCCGAGGGGTTGGTGACTCCCCAGGGCAGCCCTGAGGGACCCCAGTGTCGCCCCAGGGTGGTCCTGAGGGACCCCAGTGTCCACTTTAGGGTGGGTCCCAGTGTCCCCTGAGGGGTTGGTGACTGCCCAGGGCAGCCCTGAGGGACCCCATTGTCCCCCTCAGGGTGGTCCAGGGTGGTCCCGGTGCCCCCTGAGGGCTTGTTGACTCCCCAGGGCAGCCCTGAAGGACCCCAGTATCCCCCTCAAGATGGCCCAGGGTGGTCCCGGTGTCCCCTGAGGGGTTGGTGACCTCCCAGGGGTGGCCATGAGGGACCCCAGTGTCCACTTTAGGGTGGTCCCGGTGTCCCCTGAGGGGTTGGTGACTCCCCAGGGCAGCCCTGAGGGACCCCCATTGTCCCCCCTCAAGGTGGTCCAGGGTGGTCCCGGTGTCCCCTGAAGGTGTTCCCAGGGGTACCGGGGTCACTCCTGGGGGGGTCCCCGGGGCTGTCCCCCCCTGCCCCTCACCCCTTGCGCGGCTCCTCCTCGCGGGGGGCGCCACTCGGGGCGGCCCTTGCGCTGCAGCAGGTTCATGGCGGCCGCCGGGGGGCGCTCCTCGCCCAGGCGCAGCAGGGCGGCGGCGGCGGCGGCCAGCTCCGACCGCGGGGGGGGCGCTCATGCCTGGGGGCGTGGCCTTCAGACCCCGCCCCTCCCACACCCCGGACCGCCGACCCACCCCCCCTGCCCCCTGCCCCCCCCCCCAGACCCACCCGGACCCCGTGTCCCGAGACCCCCCCCCCCCCACAGGCCCCCAAAACCCCCGGCTTGGGCCTTCAGGTGCCGATGTCCGCCCTTCCCCAAGCCCCCCCTCAGACGCCTCAGTCACCCCAGGACCCCCCCTCCCCACCTGGCGGCGGGGTCCCTCTGCCCTTCCCCCCAACCTCCAGGAATCCTGGGATCCCCCACCCTGCCGGGGACCCCCCAACCCCACCCGGACCCCTCCGCGGTGCTGCCCCCGAGCCCACCCTGTGGACACCCGGCTCCCTCCGCTCACACCGCGCCCGGGGATCCCCCCAAACGCCCCCGGTCCCCCCGCTCCCGCAGCACCCCCAGGCTGCCGCTGCCCACCCGATTCTCCTCAATCCCGGGGTGCCCCCATCACCCCCCACCAACCAACCAACCCCTCGGGGTGCGGGGTCCCCCCACCCCACCCGGACAGCGGGTTCCTTGTGCGTGTCCCCCACCCCCACTGGGGGCTCTCGGCCTCCTCCCACCCCGCCCCTCGTTACCTGTCGCTCTCTCGGGGGTCCCAGGGTTTGGGGGGGGGGGGGAATCCTGCGCCGCACCCCCCCCCCCACCGCCGCCAGCACGGCCGGGCCCGGGCCGGGGGCTCACGGGGGGCGTTGGCCCATGGCGGGGGGGGGGTCTAGCGGCCTGCGGGGGAGGGGCAGCGGGTGGTCACCGGGCGCGGGAGGGGCACCGGGCCCACCCCCATCCCTCCCCTCCTCCCTCACCGGCCGCTCCCGCCTCCCGCTCGCGCCGCTCCATTGGCGCTGACGCAGCGTCCGGGACGCGCCGCGGCGGCGGCGGCGCCCCCTGGCGGCGCGGAGGACCCCGCGGAGCGCCGGACAGTCACGTGGTTGAGAGGCGTGGCATAGGGGGCGTGGCTTTCCGCGGTCTGGGGCGGGAACGCCTTAAAGGGCAACATCACTTCCGGTTCCCACTTCCGGGTCCTGCCGCCGCCGCCGCCGGTGACGGCTCCGGGCCGGCCCCGCCATGATCCTCCTCCTCCTCCCGCCGCCGCCGCCCCCATGAGCCGCAAGAAAAGCGGCTTCGCCATCACCAGCGTCCGCGGCGGCAGCGGCACCGCGCCCGGCGATGCCTCCGGCGCCCCAACCGGTTCCTCGTCTTCCTCCTCCGGCAGCCCCAGCGGCTCCCGGTTCCGCCTCGTCCGCTTGCTGTCGCCGGGGGAGGTGCTGCGGCGGGGCGGTGGCTCTGTCGCGATTTCTACGAGCGGGGACGCGTCCCCGCGGGGAGCCGGCGGCGGCGGCGGCGGCGGGAGGGTCCCGGTGTCGCTGGACGCCCCCCGGGCCGTCCCCGCCCCCCACCAGCCCCGCTCCCTCGGGGCCTTCGCGCAGCTGGTGCAGCAGGTGAGGGGGCGGGGCCTCCTGGGGTGGGGCCGCGGAGACCACGCCCCCTCTCCCCCCTCCTCACCCCCTCCCCGCTTTGTTTACAGGCGCTGCCCCCCCAAACCCCCCTCGCCACGCCCAGGGGCGGGGCTGAGCTCAGCGTGCGCCTGGGATTGGCTGGCGAGGAGAGCGAAGACGAGGGTAAGGCGGGACTTCCGGTGCGGGGGACTTCCGGTTTGGGGCACTTCCGGTGCGCGGGGGGGCGGGGCCGGGCAGGTGCGAGGGAGGGGCAGGAGGGTTCCCCTCCCCCACCCCCCAAAAAAAGGGGAAGGAAACGGGGGTGGGGGAGGGGGAGGGGCGGTGTCCGTCTGTCCGTCTGACGCCGTCCTCGTGTCCATCGCAGCGCCGGGAGCGGCGGCACCGCCATCGACAACAAGATTGAGAGAGCCATGGTGAGACCCCCGGGGGGCTCCGGGTCCCAATGGCGGCGGTGGGGGCTTTGGGTCCTGGCAGGGAGGTACTGGGGGTTACAGGGGCTTGTGGAGCTGGATATTCCATTTGGGTCCTGGAAGGGAGGCATTGGGGGCTGGAATTATGGGTTATAGAAGGTGTGGGAGCTGGATGTGGGGTTTGGGTCCTGGCAGGGATGCATTGGGTTCATAACCAGGGGGTTATAGGGGGTTGTGGGAGCTGGATATTCCATTTAGGTCCTGGCAGGGAGGCATTAGGGGCTGGAATTACGGGTTATAGAAGGTGTGGGAGCTGGATGTGAGGTTTGGGTCCTGGCAGGAATGCATTGGGTTCATAACCAGGGGTTTAAAGGGGGTTGTGGGAGCTGGATATGGGGTTTGGGTCCTGGAAGGGAAGCATTAGGGGGAATAACTCAGGGTTACAGGGGCTTGTGGGAGCTGGATATTCCATTTAGGTCCTGGAAGGGAGGCATTAGAGGCTGGAATTACAGGTTATAGAAGGTGTGGGAGCTGGATTTGGGGTTTGGGTCCTGGCAGGGAGGTACTGGGGGGGCATAACCAGGGGTTTTATGGGCTGTGGGAGCTGGATGTGGAGTTTGGGTCCTGGCAGGAATGCATTGGGTTCATAACCAGGGGGTTATAGGGGCTTGTGGGAACTGGATATTCCATTTGGGTCCTGGCAGGGAGGCATTGGGGGCTGGAATTATGGGTTATAGAAGGTGTGGGAGCTGGATATGGGGTTTGGGTCCTGGCAGGAATGCATTGGGTTCATAACCAGGGGTTTAAAGGGGCTTGTGGGAGCTGGATATTCCATTTGGGTCCTGGCAGGGAGGTATTTGGGGTCGTAACCAGGGGTTTTATGGGCTGTGGGAGCTGGATGTGAGGTTTGGGTCCTGGCAGGGAAGCTTTAGGGGGAATAACTCAGGGTTATAAGGGCTTGTGGATGCTGGATATAGGATTTTGGTCCTGGCAGGGATGCATTGAGATCTAACCAGGGGGTTATAAGGGTTGTGGGAGCTGGATGTGGGGTTTAGGTCCTGGCAGGAATGCATTGGATTCATAACCAGGGGGTTATAGGGGTTGTGTGAGCTGGATATTCCATTTAGGTCCTGGAAGGGAGGCATTAGGGGCTGGAATTATGGGTTATAGAAGCTGTGGGAGCTGGATTTGGGGTTTGGGTCCTGGCAGGGAGGTACTGGGGGTCGTAACCAGGGGTTATAGGGGCTGTGGGAGCTGGATATTCCATTTGGGTCCTGGAAGGGAGGCATTAGGGGCTGGAATTATGGGTTATACAAGGTGTGAGAGCTGGATGTGGGGTTTGGGTCCTGGGAGGAATGCATTAGGTTCATAACCAGGGGGTTATAGGGATTGTGGGAGCTGGATATGGGGTTTGGGTCCTGGCAGGGAACCATTGGGTTCATAACCAGGTGGTTTGGGGTCGGGTTTGGCTCCCGGCAGGTGTAACCCCGCCTCTCCCCACCCCACCTGTCCCCCCCTTTCAGGGACCTGGTGAAGTCTCACCTGCTGCTGGCGGTGCGGGAGGAGGTGGAGGCGCTGCGGGAGCAGATCCGGGAGCTGAGCGAGCGCCGGCGCGCTGGAGAGGGAGAACCTCCTGCTCCGGGCGCTGGCCACGCCGCAGCAGCTCGCCCGCCTCCCCTCGCCCCCCGGGCCGCCCCCCCTGAGCCGCCTCGGGGGGGGCTCGGGAGCTTCTCAGGGGGCTCCGCGCTCGCTGCTGCTTTGCTGGGAGGGAGGGAGGAGCCTCGGAGCTCTCTCGTCCCTTCCCGCGCCATTTGGGGCCTTTTTTAATAAACCCGCGGTTTTTACAGCACGGGGGGAGGCGCCGCGTGAAGTTTTTGGGGGAAATTCCAGCGGTTTTGGGTGATTTAAAGGGAGGGAGCGGCTCCGGCCGAGGCGGGGCTCGAACCCGCGGCCTCCGAGGCGGAACCGCGGGCGCCATCTTGGGGAGGGCGAGACACTGGGGGCCGCCATCTTGGGAGGGTCCAAAACCATCGAGGGCGCCATCTTGGGAGGGGCGAGACCACCACGGGCGGCGCCATCTTGGGGAGGTCAGCGAGAGAGGCGCCGCCATCTTTGTGGGGTCACCGTTAGGGGGCGGAGCCACCGGCGGAAAAGGGGGCGTGGCTGCCGCCGCCATGAGGCCGCGCGCGCTCCCGGTGCCGCCGCCGCCGCCGCCAGGGGGGATCCTGCGGCGGGGGGGGCGCGGGGGCGGACACCGGCAGGTACCGGGGGTGGGGGCACAGCGGTGAGACCCCTCCCCCCGGGGGCGCGCTCCGGTGATCCCGGCTCTGCCCGTTCCAGGTGCGATTCGCGCCCAACCCCGCGCTCCGGGATGAGGAGGAAGAGGATGAAGATGAAGGCAGCGGCGGCGGCGGGGGGTGGGGGAGGGGTCCCCGCTTCCACCCTCTCCCCCTTGGCGACCCCCACCCTGCACAGCAGCCGGGGGGGTCCCGGGGGAGCCCCCCCGGAGCCGTTCGACGCCCCCCCGAGCGGCGGCGGCGCTCCTGGGCAGCTCCTTCGCCGCCCGCAGCGCTCTGGGCGGGGCGGCGGCCGCGGGTCAGTTTGGGGAGGGGGCGGCCGAGGGGGGGGGGGGTCTCACCCCGAATCCCCCCCCTCCCCACCCCCGTTTTAACCGAATTCGCCGCTTTTTTAGCCATGAACGTGCCCCAAAGGCGCCGCCTCTTCCGCGGCCTGGTCAGCCTGGCCGTGCCCCCCCCGCCGGAACCGCGGAGGGGCCTCCTGACCCCCCCCGCGCCCCCCCCGCAGGTGAGACCCCCACCCCAAATTTCCCCCCCTCCCCCTCATTCCCCAAAGTGCTGACGGGACCCCCCCCCTGTCCTGTGTCCCCCCCCCGCAGGTCCCGGGGCCGCGGCTCTCGGTGCTGGCGGCCGGGGGGGGGATGGGGTGGCCGTGGCTGCCCCCCCCTGACGCCCCCCCCCGAGCCCCCCCGGGCCCTCCCGCGCCCCCCCCGGAGCCGCCTTCGCCATGTACGGGAAACTGCAGCAGTGGGGCGGGGGCTGAGGGTGAAGAACCCCCCCCCAAAAAAAAACCTTTTTCCCTCAAAAAATCTCTTTTTTTCTCCCAAAAATCCTTTTTTCCCCCCAAAATTCCCATTTTTTTCTCCCCCCAAAATCCCCCTTTTCCCCAAAAAATTCCCATTTCCCCCCCCAATAGCCCCTTTTCCACTAAAATCCCTTCTTCCTCCCACCCAAAATCCCCCTCCCCCCCCCCAAAAATCCCCTTTTTTCCCCCCAAAATCCCTTCTTTCCCACCCAAAAATCCCCTTTTCCCACCCCAAATTTCCCTTTTTTTTTCCCCAAAATCCCCTTTTCCCCCACCCCAAATCCCCCCTTTTTCCCAAAAAATCTCCCTTTTTACCCCCAAAATCCCTCCCCCCCCCCCAAAAAATAAACTATTTTCATTTTTGTTGACGTGTGTGACCCCCCCCCTCCCCCACCCCCCCCAAAATAATGACCCCGCCCCCCCCGGGCTGACCAATCACCTCCTTTATTCTGGGGCCCCCCCCTCGCACAGAGCAAACCACGGCAAACGCCCGGGGGGGGGGGGAGGGAACACCCCAAAAATTGGGGGGGAGGAGGGGGAAGGGGGGGGGGGCAAACAGAGCCCCTCCCCCCCCCGTTTGGCATCTGGTGAGGGGGGGGGAGGGGAGCGACCCCCCCCCCACCCCCCCCCACGAGCGTCAGGGCCCCCCCAGACCGAGGGGGGGTCCCGGGGGGGCTCAGGGGGCGTCGCCTCGTCCCTTGTGGAAGAGATAAATCGGCCGCTGGAAGCCTGGGGGGGACACGGGGGGGGTTTGGGGTGAGGGGAGCCCCGAATTCACACCCCAGGGACCCCCCCAGACCCAAAAATCCCCCCCCACCCCGGGGTTTGAGGTGAAACTCTGGGGCGAGCCCAAACCCCCAATTTGGGGGGGTCCCACACCCCCCAAAAGCTCCTGAGGTGAGGCCCCCGACCCCCTAAAAGCCCTCAGGGGTTTGGGGTCCCACCCCCTCAGATTTGGGGTCCCACCCCCTCAGATTTGGGGTCCCACTCCCTGGGATTTGGGGTCCCACTCCTGGGATTTGGGGTCACATCCCTCAGATTTGGGGTTCTGCCCCTGGGATTTGGGGTCAAACCCCTGGAATTTGGGATCCTGACCCAATTTGGGGTCTCAACCCTGAGATTTTGGGGTCCCACCCCTGGCATTTGGGGTCCCAGTCCTGAGATTTGGGGTCTTGGCCGTGGGATTTGGGGTCCCACCAATGGCATTTGGGGTCCTGGCCTGATTTGGGGTCACAACCCTGAGATTTGGGGTCCTGGCCTGATTTGGGGTCCCACTCCTGGGATTTGGGGTCCCATTCATGAGATTTGGGGTCACAACCCTGAGATTTGGGGTTCTGCCCCTGCGATTTGGGGTCCCAGCCCTGGAATTTGGGGTCCCACCCCTGGGATTTGGGGGTCCCACCCCCAGGATTTCGGGTCCCCCCCCCCCGGGGATTTGGGGTCCCCACCTTTGGAGCTGTGCTGGGGGGTCCCAGGAGCTCGCAGCGCTCGAACCCCACCTCGGGGGAGGTCAGGTAGGCCGGGAACTGCTCGGGCCGCAGGCGGATCCGCTGGTAATTGCGGAACGTCGTCTCCTGGGGACGGGGGGGGGGTCAGACACGGCCCCCGGGAAACCCCTGGAACACCCCCAGACCCCCCGGGAACCCCCAAACCCCCCCAGACCCCCCGGGAACACCCCCAGACCCCTCTGGGACCCCCCAGACTCACCATGAGCCCTTTGCTTTTCCTCTAGGACCCCCAGGGTTGGGGTGCCAGCAGCAGAAACCCCCCCCCAAACCCCTCTGTGACCCCCCCAGACTCACCATGACCCCCCCCCCACCCCAAGACCCCCCCCCAGACTCACAGTCAGCCCCTTATGTTTCTGGTAGGACCCCCAGGACTGGGACTGCAGCAGCAGCAGCGCCCCCCAGGACCCCCCAGACCCCTCTGTGACCCCCCCAGACCCCTCTGTGAGCCCCTTCCTTTTCCTGTAAGACCCCCAGGGCTGTGGCTCCAGCAGCAGCAGCCCCCCCCCAGACCCCTCTGTGACCCCCCAAACCCCCTCAGCACCCCCCCAGACCCACTGTGAGCCCCTTCCTTTTCCTGTAGGACCCCCAGGGCTGTGGCTCCAGCAGCAGCAGCCCCCCCCCAGACCCCTCTGTGACCCCCCAAACCCCCCTGTGACCCCCCCAGACCCACCGTGAGCCCCTTTCTTTTCCTGTAGGACCCCCATGGCTGGGGTTCCAGCAGCAGCAGCCCCCCGGGGCGCAGGTGCCGGAAGGCTCTGCGGAAGAGGCGCTTCAGGCCCTCGTCGCCCCAGTTGAGCTGCACCCACTTGGTCAGCGAGAGCAGCAGCACCACGTCGAACTCGGGGCGCTGGGCACCCACGGCCTCCTCGCGCTCCGGGACGTAGTTACCCTGGGGGGGCACGGGGGGGGTCAGACAGGGGGCACTGAGGGGGCTGGGGGTCACGGGGGGGTCAGGCAGGGGGTCATTGAGGGGTCTGGGGGGCACGGGGGGGTCAGGCAGGGGGGCTGGGGGTCACTGAGGGGTCTGGGGGGGTCAGATGGGGGGTTTGGGGGGTCACTTAGGGGTCTCAGAGGGGTCTGGGGGGGTCAGACAGGGGGTTTGGGGAGCACAGAGGGGTCTGGGGGGTCACTGAGGGAGGCTGGGCACCCACGGCCTCCTCACAGTCTGGGACGTAGTTACCCTGGGGTGGGGGGCACGGGGAGGGGGGGTCACAGAGGGGTCTGAGAGGCAGTGAGAGGGTCTTGGAGGTCAGACAGGGGGTCTGGGGGGCACTGAGAGGTCTGGGGCTCACTTAAGGGCCACTGAGGGGTCTGGGGGGGGTCACTGAGAGGATCTTGGGGGTCAGACAGGGGGTCTGGGGGGGCACTGAGTAGGGCTGGGCACCCACAGCCTTCTCATGGTCTGGGACGTAGTTACCCTGGAGGGGAATGGCGGGGTCAGGGCAGGGGGGCTGGGGGGTCACTGAGGGGTCACTGGGGGGGCTGGGGGGTCTGGGGGGCAGTGAGGGGTCTGGGGGGGTCACTTAGGGGGTCTGGGAATGGTCATTGAGGGGTCTGGGGGAGTCAGATGGGGGGTTTGGGGGGGTCACTGAGGGGGGCTGGGCACCCACCGCCTCCTCACGGTCTGGGACGTAGTTACCCTGGGGGGGCACGGGGGGTCAGGGCAGGGGGGCTGGGGGGCACTGAGGGTTCACTGGGGGGGCTGGGGGGGTCAGACAGGGGGTCTGGGGGGCACTGAGTGGGGCTGGGCACCCACGGCCTTCTCATGGTCTGGGACGTAGTTACCCTGGGAGGGCACGGGGGGGTCACAGAGGGGTCTGGGGGTCACTGAGGGGTCTGGGGGTCACTGAGGGGTCTGAGGGGCTCTGGGGGGGGCACTGAAGGGTCAGACAGGGGGGTCTGGAGGGGTCTCAGAGGGGGTCTGGGGGGTCACTGAGGGGGGCTGGGGGCACTGAGGGGTCTGGGAGGGGCAGTGTGAGGGTCTGAGGGGGCACTGAGGGGGTCTCAGAGGGGTCTGGGGGGGCACTGAGAGGATCTTGGGGGTCAGACAGGGGGTCTGGGGGTCACTGAGGGGTCTGGGGGTCACTGAGGGGGTCACAGAGGGGTCTGGGGTGGTCACAGAGGGAGAACTGAGGGGGTCTGGGGGTCACTGAGGGAGTCTGGGGGAGGAAGCAGGGGGGTGGGGGGCACAGGCTGAGCCCCCCAGAAGGGTTTTTGGGGGGTGGGGGGCACGGGCTGAGCCCCACTGAGAGGATTTTGTGGGGGATCAGGGAGTGGGGAGACCCCCTAAGAGGATTTTAGGGGTGGGGGCACATTCCGAGCCCCACCCAAAGGATTTGGGGACCCCCAGAGCGAGGCCTGGAGCTGCCCCCCAAGGATGGAATGGGGGGGGGTCCCCTCCCTCCAACCCCCTGGGGACCCCCCTGGAGACCCCCAGATCCCCCCCAAACCCACCCGAGAGCCGCTCAGAACTCTGCTCAGCCCCCCCCCTTTAAACCCCCCCCCACCCCAAAATCCCTTCCTAAAACCCTCCCCAGCCCCCCACACCTGCCTGTGACCCCCCCCGACCCCCTTTCAGCCCCTCAAAGACCCCCCCCAAAAACCCCTCGAATTCCCAGTTCTCTCCTTAAACCCCCCCAAAACCCACCCAGACCCCCCCAAATCCCTGCAAAACCCCCCCAAAACCGGCCTGGAACTCTGCTCAAACCCCACCTGCACCCCCCAAATCTTCCCAACCCCCCAAAACCCGCCTAAAAGTCTGCTCAACCCCCACCCAGACCCCCAAAACCTCCTCAAACCCCCTCAACCCCCACCCAGACCCCCCCAAATACCCTCAAAACGCCCCCAAATCTTCCCAAACCCCCCAAAACCTGCCTAAAACTCTGCTCAACCCTCACCCAGACCCCCCAAAACCTCCTCAAACCCCCCCAAAACCCACCCAGACCCCCCAAATCCCTCCCAAAACCCCCTCAAAACCCCCCCAAATCTCAACAAATCCCCCAAAACCTCCCGTTCCTTCCTCAAGTCCCCCCCAAAACCCCCCCAAATCCCCCAAAACCCGCCTGGAACTCTGCTCAACCCCTACCCAGACCCCCCAAATCTCCCAAAACCCACCTGGAACTCAGCTCAAACCCCACCCACACCCCCCAAATCTTCCAACCCCCCCAAAACCCGCCTGGAACTCCACTCAACCCCCATCCAGACCCCCCAAAACCTCCTCAAACTCCCCCAAATCCCCCAAAACCCGCCTGGAACTCTGCTCAAACCCCACTCAGACCGCCCAAAGCCTCCTCAAAACCCCTCAAAACCCACCCAGACCCCCAAAACCTCTTCATACCCCCCCAAAACCTCCCATTCCTTCCTCAAGTCCGCCCCAAAACCTCCTCAGAACCCCCAAATCCCCCAAAAACCGCCTGGAACTCTGCTAAACCCTCACCCAGACCCCCCAAACCCCCCCAAATCCCCCCAAAACCCACCCAGACCCCCTATAAGTCCCCCATAAATCCCCCAAAACCCACCTGAAACTCTCCTCAACCCCACCCAGACCCCCCAAAACCTCCTCAAAACCCCCCAAATCCCCGCATAATCCCCCCAAAACCCACCTGGAAGTCTGCTCAACCCTCACCCAGACCCCCCAAACCGCCCCAAAAAACCCCAAAACCACCCAGGCCCCCCAAAACCTCCTCAAAACCCCCCAAATCCCCCCAAAAACCGCCTGGAACTCTGCTCAACCCCTACCCAGACCCCCCAACCCCCCCAAATCCCCCAAAATCCACCTGGAACTCTGCTCAACCCTCACCCAGACCCCCCAAAACCTCCTCAAAACCCCCCAAAACCCACCCAGACCCCCCAAATCCCCCAAAACCCGCCTGGAACTCTGCTCAACCCCCACCCAGACCCCCCCAAAACCTCTTCATACCCCCTCAAAACCCACCCAGACCCCCCCAAATCCCTGCAAAACCCCCCCAAAACCCGCCTGGAACTCTGCTCAACCCCTATCCAGACCCCCCAAATCCCCCCAAAACCCACCCAGACCCCCCAAATCTCCCAAAACCCGCCTGGAACTCTGCTCAAACCCACCCAGACCCCCCAAAACCTCCTCAAACCCCCTCAACCCCCACCCAGACCCCCCCAAATACCCTCAAAACACCCCCAAATCTTCCCGACCCCCCCAAAACCTGCCTAAAACTCTGCTCAACCCTCACCCAGACCCCCCAAAACCCCCCCAATCCCCCTCCCCATCTCCTCACCGTCACAAACACCACGTTATGCGGGAAATCCGCCGCCCCGGGCCCGTCGGGCGGCAGCTGCGGGGCAGCGATGGGACCTCGGCTGGCGCAGAGAGCGGCCGGGAAACCTCTCCTGCCCCCCTTTTCTCCTCCTCCTCCTTCTCCTCCTCCTTTTGCCGCCTCCCCCAGCCCCTCGCTGAGGTAGTGGCGGATGTTCTGGCGGGCCGAGCGGATCAGCCGCCCGTCAATGTCCAGCCCCACCACGCGGGCGGGCGCCCAGCGCTTGGCGATGCTCAGCGTCAGGTGGCCCACGTTGCAGCCCACGTCCAGCACCTCCTTGCCCGCGAACCACTCGGGCCGCAGCGCCCGCAGCCGCGCGTCCTCCACGTCCGGGTTGCGGTAGCCGTAGTATTTGCAGTAATTCCCGTATTGGAATTTGCGGACTTGGTGGCGAGGCCGTTGTTGTTGTTGTTGAGAAGTTTTGGGTTTTTCCGATGAGGGAGGGTGAGGCGCTTCGGATTTGCTGCAAGTCCGTCGGCGCTTGCGGTGCCGGGTGGGGAGGGTGGCGGGGCAGGGAGGTTCGGTGGAGGGTTCCTCGGTGCCGGTACCGGTACCGGTGCTGTTGTTGTTGTTGATCGCGGTGTTGTTGGTGTTGGTGTTGTTGTTGGTGGCTCGCTGCTGGCCGCGGTGGCGGTGCCGCCGCCGGGCGCTCTTTGCCGGCGATGCCAAGCGCGGGCCCGTCCTCACCGGGAGCGTTCAGGCTCAGCGGGTCCGTGATGTCCCGGGGCACCAGGATCTCCACCGGGTCCCGGCCTCGCTGAGGTAACGGAGAGGACTGCGGGGTGCGGGCGTTCAGCGCCCGGCTGACCTCCTCGTCCAGGAGGCTGTTGAGGTTCAGCGGGTCGAAGATGTTGCCGCCCAGCAGGAACTCTGAGGGCAGCACCGGGCCGCACTCCGAGGCCGCGCGGCGCCGCCGCTTCCACGCCGGTTGCTTGGCGCCGCAGCTGCTGCGTCGCTTGCCGCTGCCGCTGCCGGTGGTGCGGAGGCCATTGCGGGGCCGCGGCGGTTCCGGGGGTGCCGAGGCGGGAGGAGGAGGAGGAGGCGGCGGCGGCGGCACCAGGAAGGCCTCAGGCGCCGCCGCCATGGCGGCCCGGCCCGCGCCTGCGCGCTGCGCCGCGCCGCCCCCGCGCATGCGCCGCCGGTGAGGGGTGGGGGGGGAGCCGCGCGCGCGGGGCCGTCCGCGCCCGCCGCCTCCCGCCCGCGATGGCAGCGCCGCGCCGGCCCGCCGGGGTTTATATAGGGGAGAGGAGGGGCTGGGGGCGGGGCGACGGCGGGGCGCCAATAGGAGCGGCGGCGGGGCGCAGGGCGGCCAATCAGGGGAGTGAGCGCGCGGGGAGAGAGAGAGAGGGGGCCTGAGGAGGTCGGGGTGGCCGCGGCGAGCGCCTGCGCGGAGATCGCGAGGGAATGGCGGGCGGGGAGGGAGCGGGGGAGGAATCTGATGAAGGTTTGGGGGACGGGCGAGGTGCGGGGAGGGGAAAGGAGGGAGGGCGGCTGGAAAGCGGAGCAGGCAGGGTAAAGCCGCCCTGCACGGGGGGGCCTCGCCAGGCGCGCGGAGGCTGCCGGTAGTTGGAGTCCGTGCGGGAGAGGCGCAGGCGCAGAGCGAGCGCCTTCTCCCCTCCCGCTCCGGCGGCGGTGTCTCCTCCGCCCCTCGGCCGCGTACTCACGTTACCGTTCCGCTCGTGACGTCACCGAACCCGTTCTTTCCCCCGCCCGCCCGGTAACGGAGCTTACGGAGCGCGCGCGGCTCTCGCGAGAAGCGGCGCGCAGTTCCCGCCGCCTCTCGCGAGAGCTCCCCCCGCTTCTTTCCCCTCCCTTCTGCTTGTCACGTGCTCCGGCGCCTGCGCAGTTGCCCCCCCATGCCGTCCCGGCACGTGCCTCCCGCGCGCCTCGCCGGGCGGCGCCCTCCCCGTCACGTGACCCGGCGCCCCGCTCTGAGGCGAAATTCGCCGGAATCGGTAAAAAAACCCCAAAAATCGATAAAACCCCCGCAGCTCTACCCACAAACCGCTCCCATCACCAGCAAACCGCCCCTCAGGCACCTCTGAGCCGGCTCCAGGTGAGCATTGCAGGCTTTAATGCTTAATTTTATTTTGTTTTTTTTCCCGCCCTTTTCCCCCCCCCCGTTCCCCCTCAGCGGCTCCGAGCTCCCCTCAGGGACACTTGCGCTCCACGCATTGCTTCCCGCCCTCCTCGTACTCCTGCTTGGAGATCCACATCTGCTGGAAGGTGCCCTGCAGGGGGAATTTGGGGCGGTTTTGGGGGTTTTTTGGGGGGGTCCCGGGTGCGGGGATCCCCCCCTCACCCCCACCCCCGCGGACCCCCAGACTCACGAGCGAGGCCAGGATGGAGCCCCCGATCCAGGGGCTGAAGCGCCGCTCCATGGTGCTGTTGCTGGCGATGAGCTTCAGCCTCATGCTCTGGGGGGGGGAACGGGGTCACTGGGAGCACTGGGAACACTGGGAGTTACTGGGGGGGTCACTGGGAGGCACTGAGAACCCGGGGGGTCACTGGGAGCACTGGGAGTCACTGGGGGGGTCACTGGGAGCACTGGGAGCCACTGGGGGGGTCACTGGGAGCACTGGGAGTCACTGGGGGGGTCACTGGGGGGGTCACTGGGAGCCACTGGGAGCACTGGGGGGTCACTGGGTGTCTCTGGGAGCACTGGGAGGCACTGGGGGGGTCACTGGGAGCACTGGGGGAGTCACTGGGAATCACTGGGAGCCACTGGGGGGGTCACTGGGAGCACTGGGAGTCATTGGGGGGGGTCACTGGCAATCACTGGGACCCACTGGGCGGGTCACTGGGAGCACTGGGAGCCACTGGGGGGGGTCACTGGGAGCACTAGGGGGTCACTGGGGGGGTCACTGGGTGTCACTGGGAATCACTGGGGGGGTCACTGGGAATCACTGGGGGGGTCACTGGGAACACTGGAGGGTCACTGGGAGCACTGGGAGTTACTGGGGGGTCACTGGGGGGGTCACTGGGAGGCACTGAGAACACGGGGGGTCACTGGGAGCACTGGGAGGCACTGGGGGGGTCACTGGGAGCACTGCGGGGGTCACTGGGAGTCACTGGGAATCACTGGGGGGTCACTGGGGGGGTCACTGGGAGCACTGGGGGGGGTCACTGGGAACACTGGGAATCACTGGGGGGTCACTGGGGGGGTCACTGGGAGCACTGGAGGGGTCACTGGGGGCCTTACTGGGATCCAGGGGGGTCCCTCAGAGGGCAGAATCCGGGGGTCTCCCCCCAAACCTGGGGGTGCCTCCAGGGGCAGAACTGGGGGGTTTCTCCCCAAGTTTTGGGGTCTCTCAGGGGGGCAGAATTGGGGGGTCTCTCCCCCAAACCCGGGGATCCCTCAGGGGGGGCAGAATCTGGGGGTCTCTCCCCAAATTTTGGGGTCACTCAGGGGGGGCAGAATCCGGGGGTTTCTCCCCCAATCCGGGGGTCTCTCCCCAAATTTTGGGGTCACTCAGAGGGCAGAATTGGGGGGTCTCTCCCCCAACCCAGGGGTCCCTCAGGGGGCAGAATTCGGGGGTCTCTCCCCCCAACCCGGGGGTCCCTCAGGGGGGCAGAATCCGGGGGTTTCTCCCCCAACCCAGGGGTCCCTCAGGGGGGCAGAATCCGGGGGTCTTGCCCCCAAACCTGGGGGTCCCTCAGAGGGCAGAATTGGGGGGTCTCTCCCCCAACCCGGGGGTCTCTCTCGGGGGGGCAGAATCCGGGGGTCTCTCCCCAAATTTTGGGGTCCCTCAGGGGGGCAGAATCCAGGGGTCTCCCCCCTAACTCGGGGGTCCCTCAGAGGGCAGAATTGGGGGGTCTCCCCCCCAAACCCGGGGGTCTCTCCCCCCAACCCAGGGGTCTCTCCGGGGGGCAGAATCCGGGGGTCTCCCCCCAAATTCTGGGGTCCCTCCGGGGGTCTCCGGCCCTCACCGGGGGGGTTTTCTGGGCCAGCTCGCGGTTCAGGCGGTCGGTGAAGCCCTGCAGCAGCGTGTTCCCCCCGGTGACGATGACGCTGCCGTAGAGACCCTAAAAAAGGGGGGTGGGGGGTCCCCTGAGATTCGGGGGTCCCCCCCAGCCCCCCTGGGACCCCCCCCGGGACCCCCCCGGCCCCCACCCACCGGCCGGATGTCGATGTCGCACATCCCGATGCTGGTGGTCACCACGTGCCCCACGCCCAGCATGGTGTTCCCCGAGAGGCCCTGGGGGGGAAAAATGGGGGGCTCAGGGGGGTCCCCAAAACCCCCCAAGACCCCAAAACCCACCCCTCAGGATCCAAAATCCACCCTGGGGACCCCCAAAACTCCGTTGGGGACCCCCAAAACCTTGACATTGGGGCATCCAAAGAGCCCTTAGGAAAGCAGATCTGGGGGATGGGGGTCCCCAAAACCCCACTGGGGACCCCAAACCCCACTGAGACCCCAAAACCCCATTGGGGACCCCCAAACTCCACTGGGGGACCCCCAAAACCTTGCAGGGGACCCCCAAACCTTGACACTGGGGCACCCAAAGAGCCCTCAGGAAAGCAGATCTGGGGGATGGGGGTCCCCAAAACCCCACTGGAACCCCCAAAACCCCATTAGGGACCCCAACACCCCCCCCCCAGGACCAAAAACCCCCACTGGGGACTCCCAAAACCCCACTGGGGACCCCCAAACCCCTGCTGAGGACCCCCAAACCCCCATTGGGGACCCCAAAACCCCACTGGGCACCCCCAAAACCTCCATGGGGACCCTCAAAACCCCCCCAGGACCCCAAAACCCCACCTGGGGACCCCCAAACTGCCCCAAGGACCCCAAAACCCTGCTGGGGATCCCCAAAACCCAACCTGGGGACCCCCAAACCCCCCTTGGGGACCCCCAAACCACCAACCTTGACACTGGGACACCCAAAGAGCCCTGAGGAGTGGAAAACCCTAAATCCTCCATGGACCCCAAAACACCCCCAGGACCCCAAAACCCCACTGGGGAACCCCAAAACCCCACTGGACACCCCCAAAACCTCCATGGGGACCCTCAAAACCCCACTGGGGACCCCCAAACCACCCCCAGCACCTTAAAACCTCCCCCCAGGACCCCAAACCCTACCTGGGGACCCCCAAACCCCCCTTGGGGACCCCAAAACCCCCAAACCTTGACAGTGGGACACCCAAAGAGCCCTGAGGAGTGGAAAACCCTAAATCCTCCATGGACCCCAAAAACCCCTCAGGACCCCCAAAAAACCCCCGAGACCCCCCCCCAAACCCCCTCAGGACCCCCCAAACCCCCGAGACCCCCCCAAAAACCCCTCAGGACCCCCCAAAAACCCCCGAGACCCCCCCAAGCCCCCCAGACCTTGACGTTGGAGGGGTCGAAGAGCCCCTCGGGGATGCGGAGCCGCTCGGCGCCGTAGTCGGTGTTGTAACCGTTGGGCATCTCGTAGTGAACGGTGGGCATCTGCGCCGCCACCCTGGGGGGGGTTTTTGGGGATTTTCGGGGGATTTTTTTGGGGATTTGGGGTCTTTAGGGAGGATTTTGGGGGAATTCTGGATTTTTTGGGGGGGATTTGGTGTCTTTTGGGGGGAGATTTGGGGGAATTTGGGGATATTCAGAAATTTTTGGGGGGGAATTTGGGGGACTTGGGGGGAGATTTGGGGAATTTGGGGATTTTTGGGCATTTTTTGGGGGGATTTGGGGTTTTTTGGGGGGAGATTTGGGGGGAATTTGGGGTCTTTGGGGGGGATTTCTGGGGAGATTTGGGGGAGTTTTGGCGGATTTCTGGGGATACTTGGGGGGTAATTTGGGGGATTTGGGGGAATTTTGAGGGATTTTGGGGGGATGTGGGAGGATCTGGGGGGGGATTTTGTGGAGATTTGGGGAGACTTCTGGGGGGATTTTTGGGTGATTTTGACGGGATTTTGGGGGATTTTTTGAGTGGGTTTTGGTGGGATTTTCCGGTAGATTTTGGAGGGATTTTGGGTGGATTTTTGAGGAATTTTCAGGAGATTTTGGGGAGATTTTGGAGGGATTTTGGCGGGATTTTTGAGAGGTTTTGGTGGGGTTTTTTGGTGGATTTTGGGGTGGATTTTGGGGGTCACTCACTGCTCATCGTAGGGCGAGTCCGACACCTGCAGCACCGAGGCCTGGAAATCCTGGATCACCTCCTGAGCGGGGGACAGGTGGGTGGAAAAAACCCCCAAAAAAACCCAAAAAAACCCCCAAAAATTTGGGGGGTGGGGACCCCACAGCCCCCTCCCCTCAGAGACCCCTCCCCAAAGCCCCAGCTCACGTTGCAGGTGAAGTTGTGCCAGGATTTGGACACCTGGGGCAGCTTCTCCTTCTTCTTCCAGCTCGGGGGGGCCCCCTCCCGCACCGGCTCCTGAAAAATGGGGAGGGGGCGGCCTGGGGGCGGGGCCAGCCCAAAAAGGGGGCGGGGCTCCGGGGTTAACGGTGCTAAAGGGGCGTGGTTAAAGGAAAAGGGGTGGGGCCTCCCCGGGGGTAAGGGGAGGAGTCTGATGATGATGTCATTGAGGGGGCGGTGCCAAAAGAGGATGGTGTGATGGGGTGTGGTCTCAAAGGGGCGGGGCTAGGGATAACTCCACCTCCAAACTGGGCGGAGCCAAGAAAATGTTGGCTGCACGATGAGGGGGTGTGGCCTCAAAGGGGCGGCGCCAGCAAAAGGCCAGCCCCCAAACTGGGCGGGGCTAAGATATTTTGGCTGCCCATAAGGGGGTGTGGCCTCAAAGGGGCGGGGCTAGGGATAGCTCCACCTCCAAACTGGGCGGAACCAAGAAAATGTTGGCTGCACAATGAGGGGGTGTGGTCTCAAAGGGGCGGAGCTAGATATAAGCCCACCCCCAAAGTGGGTGGGGCTAAGACATTTTGGCTGCCCAGAAGTGGGTGTGGCCTCAAAGGGGCGGAGCTAGAGATAAGCCCATCCTCAAACTGGGCGGAGCCAAGAAAATGTTGGCTGCACAATGAGGGGGTGTGGCCTCAAAGTGGGCGGAGCTAAGACATTATTGCTGCCCCAAAGGGGGTGGAGCTACAGAATAACCCCACCCCCAAATGGGCGGGAGTAAGGAACAATCCCACCCCCAAGTGGGAGGAGCCTTGTCCCCGCCCTGCCCTCTGATTGGCCACGGCCCAGCCACGCCCACCTTGGCGGCGATCATGTAGGGCGGGACGATGTCGATGTTGAGCTCCTGGAAGAGCTCCCGGCACTGCATGGAGATGAAATCCCCGGCCAGCGGCGACTTCACGATACCTGCGGGGCGGGGCCGGCCTCAGGCTCCGCCCACCCCTCACCTGCCGCAGCTCACCTGGCTGCGGGGCGGGGCCGGCCTCAGGCTCCGCCCACCCCTCACCTGCCGCAGCTCACCTGGCTGTGGGGCGGGGCAGGCCTCAGGCTCCGCCCACCCCTCACCTGCTGCAGCTCACCTGGCTGCGGGGCGGGGCTGGCCTCAGGCTCCGCCCACCCCTCACCTGCCGCAGCTCACCTGGCTGCAGGGTGGGGCTGGCCTCAGGCTCCGCCCACCCATCACCTGCCGCAGCTCACCTGGCTGCAGGGCGGGGCCAGCCTCAGGCTCCGCCCACCCCTCACCTGCCACAGCTCACCTGGCTGCAGGGCGGGGCCGGCCTCAGGCTCCGCCCACCCCTCACCTGCCACAGCTCACCTGGCTGCGGGGCGGGGCCGCTGGGCTCGGCCCAGGGAAGGCCTCACCTGGCCCAGGTGTGTCCCAGGTGACCTGCCCCGTGTGTGTTCTCACCTGCCCCAGGTGTGTCCTCACCTGGCCCACCTGTGTCCCAGGTGACCTACCCCATGTGTGTTCTCACCTGCCCCAGGTGTGTTCTCACCTACCCCAGGTGTGTTCTCACCTGGCCCAGGTGTGTCCTCACCTGGCCCGTGTCCCAGGTGACCTGCCCCTGCCCCAGGTGTGTTCACACCTTTCCCAGGTGTGTTCTCACCTGCCCCAGGTGTGTCCCAGGTGTGTTCTCACCTGTCCCCAGGACATACCTGACCCTCACCTGTCCTTGGCTGCATTTTCACCTTTCCCAGGTGTGTTCGCACCTGTTCTTAGGTGTGCCCTCACCTGTCCCAGGTGTTCCCTCCCCTGTCCCAGGTGTTCCCTCACCTGTCCCCAGGTGTTCCCTCCCCTGTCCCAGGTGTTCCCTCCCCTGTCCCAGGTTACCCTCCCCTGTCCCAGGTGCGGCTCACCTTGCTGCAGGATGTACCCATCATGCACCGGGATGGCCGTGGTGTGGGTGGCCCCCGAGTCCAGCACCAGCCCCGTGCTGCGGCCGTTGGCGAAACTGCCGGGGTCAAGGGGTCACAACGGGGCTGGCCACGCCCCCAGGTGTGCCGGCCACGCCCACAGCCCCGCCCACACCCCCAGGTGTGCCGGCCACGCCCTCCAGCCCTGCCCACACCCCCAGGTGTGCTGGCCACGCCCCCAGCCCCGCCCACACCCCCCAGGTGTGCTGGCCACACCCCCATGCAGGTGAGGTGAGTGGGGCCATCCTCTGACCACGCCCCCAGGTGTGCCGGCCACGCCCCCAGCCCTGCTGACACCCCCCAGGTGTGCTAACCATGCCCCACACAGGTGAGGTGGGTGGGGTCACTCTGTGACCACGCCCCTCAGGTGTGCCGGCCACACCCTGCACAGGTGAGGTGGGTGGGGTCACCCTCTGACCACGCCCCCAGGTGTGCTAGCCATGCCCCGCCCAGGTGAGGTGATGCAGGTTAGGATACACGGTGAGCGCAGCCCCAGCCCCACCCACACCCCCCAGGTGTGCTGCCCACACCCCCCAGGTGAGCACAGGTGAGCCCAGGTGAGGATACGCGGTGAGCACAGCCCCACCCACACCCCCAGGTGTGCCAGCCACGCCCCACACAGGTGAGCACAGGTGAGCCCAGGTGAGGATACGCGGTGAGCACGGCCCCACCCACACCCCCCAGGTGAGCCCAGGTGAGCACAGGTGAGGATACGCGGTGAGCACGGCCCCCCAGCCCCACCCACACCCCCCAGGTGAGCACAGGTGAGCCCAGGTGAGGGAGGATACGCGGTCAGCACGGCCCCCCAGCCCCACCCACACCCCCCAGGTGAGCCCAGGTGGCCCAGGTGAGCACAGGTGAGCCCAGGTGAGCGCAGGTGAGGATACGCGGTCAGCACGGCCCCCAGCCCCACCCACACCCCCCAGGTGAGCCCAGGTGAGGATACGCGGTCAGCACGGCCCCACCCACACCCCCCAGGTGAGCCCAGGTGAGGATACGCGGTCAGCACGGCCCCACCCACGCCCCCCCAGGTGAGCCCAGGTGAGCCCAGGTGAGCCCAGGTGAGGATACGCGGTCAGCACGGCCGTCTTGCAGAGGAAGAAGGCCGGGATGTTGTAGTGCTCGAACATCAGCTCCGTCAGCTTCTCCCGCTTGGCCCGCGTGTTCCACTGCCCGGGGGACACAGGGGACATTGCAGGGACAGCCAGGGGGCATTGGGGACACCCAGGGGACAGCAGGGACACCCAGGGGACATCCAGGGGACATTGGGGACAGCCAGGGGACACCCAGGGGACATTGGGGACACCCAGGGGACATTGGGGACATTGCAGGGGAGAGTGGGGACAGAGGGGACATTGGGGACACCCAGGGCACAGCGGGGACAGCCAGGGGACAGCAGGGACAGCCAGGGGACAGCAAGGACAGTGGGGACACCCAGGGGACACTCAGGGGACATCAGGGACATGGGGACATTGCAGGGGACACCCCCAGGGACACCCAGGGGACAGTGGGGACATCGTAGGGGACAGCCAGGGGACAGCAGGGACACCCAGGGGACAGCGGGGATGGAGGGGACACCCCAGGGGACAGCAGGGACATGGGGACATTGCAGGGGACAGGGGGACATTGGGGACAGCGGGGACATTGGGAGCGTCAGGGACATCCTGGGGGACACCCCCAGAGACATCCAGGGGACATCGGGAACACCCCAGGGACACCCAGGGGACATTGGGGACACCCCAGGGACATCAGGGACACCCCGGGGACATCGGGAACATCCCAAGGGACACCCAGGGGACATCAGGGACACCACAAGGACATCAGGGACACCCAGGGGACATCGAGAACATCCCAGGGACACCCTGGGGACATCGGGAACACCCCAGGGACACCCAGGGGACATTGGGGACACCCAGGGGACATCGGGAACATCCCAGGGGACACCCTGGGGACATCGGGAATATCCCAAGGGACACCCAGGGGACACCTCAGGGACATCGGGAACATACCAAGGGACACCCCGAGGACACTGGGAACATCGGGGACACCCCAGAGACATTGGGGACACCCCGGGGACACCCTGGGGACATCGGGGGCACCCAGGGAACAGCAAGGACATCAGGGTAATAGGTACATTGGGGGCGTCGGGGACATCCCAAGGGACACCCAGGGGACATCGGGGACACCCCGGGGATATCAGGGACACCCCAGGGACACCCTGGGGACACTGGGGCCACATCATGTCCTACCGGCGCCTCGGACATGAGCACGGGGTGCAGGCCGGGCTCGGACTTGACGTGCTTGCCGTAGGTGTGGTCCAGGATGGCCTGGAAGCACTCCCAGTCCTCGACTGCGACAGCGGGGACAGCGCGGGCTGGGGACAGCGGGGACACGCCCCCCGGGCCGCGGGTGGCACCGGCGGGGGCACCGCTCCCCCCGTGTCCCCAGCCACCGTGTCACGGCGGTGTCACCCAGTGTCCCTCCCCCCGTGTTGCCAATGTCTCCTGGGTGTCCCCAATGTCCCTCACTGTCCTCATGTCCCCCTGTGTCCCCCCCGTGTGTCCCCCCGTGTCCCGCCCATGTCCCCAATGTCCCCGCACTCACTCATGTCCCCCCTGTGTCCCCATGTCCCTGTGTCCCCATGTCCCTGCTGTCCTGCCCATGTCCCCAATGTCCCCAATGTCTCCATGTCCCCAATGTCCCTGCACTCACTCATGTCCCCAATGTCCCCCCCATGTCCCCCCCAATGTCCCCGCACTCACTCGTGTCCCTGTGTCCCCCCCATGTCCCCATGTCCGCCCAATGTCCCCACACTCACTCATGTCCCTGCTGTCCCCCCGTGTCCCCGTGTCCCCAATGTCCCCCTGTCCCCAATGTCCCCGCACTCACTCATGTCCCTGCTGTCCCCTCCATGTCCCCCCCGTGTCCCCCAATGTCCCCATGTCCCCCCCATGTCCCCTCCATGTCCCCATGTCCCCCCCGTGTCCCCCAATGTCCCCATGTCCCCCCCATGTCCCCAATGTCCCCACACTCACTCATGTCCCCCCTGTCTCCCCAATGTCCCCAATGTCCCCGCACTCACTCATGTCCCCAATGTCCCCGATGTCCCCGCACTCACTCATGCCGTTCTTGAGCGGGGACAGCACCTCGACGCCCTCGCGGGCCACGTGCAGCGCGTTGGTGTCGATGTAATAAACCTTCCCGCCCTTCTTGTCCTTGTCACCGTCCAGCTCCAGAGACACCTCCTCGGGGGACAGCAGCCCCACCGTGGTGGGGAAATCCGCCTGGGGACGGGGACAGTGCCACCACCGCGGGGATGGGACAGTGACAGTGCCACCGTGGGGATGGGACAGTGACAGTGCCACCGCCGCGGGGATGGGACAGTGACAGTGCCACCATCGCGGGGATGGGACAGTGACAGTGCCACCCCCGGGGATGGGACAGTGACAGTGCCACCATCGCGGGGATGGGACAGTGACAGTGCCACCCCCGGGGATGGGACAGTGACAGTGCCACCGCCGCGGGGATGGGACAGTGACAGTGCCACCATCGCGGGGATGGGACAGTGACAGTGCCACCGCCGCGGGGATGGGACAGTGACAGTGCCACCATCGCGGGGATGGGACAGTGACAGTGCCACCCCCGGGGATGGGACAGTGACAGTGCCACTACCGCGGGGATGGGACAGTGACAGTGCCACCGTGGGGATGGGACAGCGGGGATGGGACAGTGACAGTGCCACCCCCGGGGATGGGACAGCGGGGATGGGACAGTGACAGTGCCACCCCCGGGGATGGGACAGTGACAGTGCCACCATCGCAGGGATGGGACAGCGGGGATGGGACAGTGACAGTGCCACCATCGCAGGGATGGGACAGTGACAGTGCCACCACCAGGGATGGGACAGTGACAGTGCCACCATCGCGGGGATGGGACGGTGACAGTGCCACCCCCGCGGGGATGGGACAGTGACAGTGCCACCCCCGGGGATGGGAAGTGACAGTGCCACCGCGGGGATGGGACAGTGACAGTGCCACCCCCGGGGATGGGACAGCGACAGTGCCACCATCGCAGGGATGGGACAGTGACAGTGCCACCGCGGGGATGGGGCAGCGACAGTGCCACCACCGCAGGGATGGGACAGTGACAGTGACAGTGCCACCATCGCAGGGATGGGACAGTGACAGTGTCATCGCGGGGATGGGACAGTGACAGTGCCACCCCCGGGGATGGGACAGTGACAGTGCCACCACCGCGGGGATGGGACAGCGGGGATGGGACAGTGACAGTGCCACCACCGCGGGGATGGGACAGTGGGGACACCGCGGGGATGGGACAGTGACAGTGTCACTGTGGGGATGGGACAGTGACAGTGCCACCCCCGGGGATGGGACAGTGACAGTGCCACCGCAGGGATGGGACAGCGACAGTGCCACCACCCGGGATGGGACAGTGACAGTGCCACCCCCAGGGATGGGACAGTGACAGTGCCACCGCGGGGATGGGACAGTGACAGTGCCACCACCGCGGGGATGGGACAGTGACAGTGCCACCATCGCGGGGATGGGACAGCGGGGATGGGACAGTGACAGTAACACCGCAGGGATGGGACAGTGACAGTGCCACCACCAGGGATGGGACAGCGGGGACACCGTGGGGATGGGACAGTGACAGTGCCACCCCCGGGGATGGGACAGCGGGGATGGGACAGCGACAATGCCACCCCCGGGGATGGGACAGTGACAGTGCCACCCCCGGGGATGGGACAGCGGGGATGGGACAGCGACAATGCCACCCCCGGGGATGGGACAGTGACAGTGCCACCATCGCGGGGATGGGACAGTGGGGATGGGACAGTGACAGTGCCACCATCGCAGGGATGGGACAGTGACAGTGCCACCGCGGGGATGGGACAGCGACAGTGCCACCGCGGGGCTGGGACAGTGACAGTGCCACCACCCCGGGGATGGCACCGAGGGGATGGGACAGCGACAGTGCCACCCCCGGGGATGGGACAGTGACAGTGCCACCATCGCGGGGATGGGACAGTGGGGATGGGACAGTGACAGTGCCACCATCGCGGGGATGGGACAGTGACAGTGCCACCCCCGGGGATGGGACAGTGACAGTGCCACCATTGCAGGGATGGGACAGTGACAGTGCCACCACCGCGGGGATGGGACAGCGACAGTGCCACCCCCGGGGATGGGACAGCAGGGATGGGACAGTGACAGTGCCACCATTGCAGGGATGGGACAGCGGGGATGGGACAGTGACAGTGCCACCCCCGGGGATGGGACAGCGGGGATGGGACAGTGACAGTGCCACCATCGCAGGGATGGGACAGTGACAGTGCCACCGCGGGGATGGGACAGCGACAGTGCCACCCCCGGGGATGGGACAGTGACAGTGCCACCACCGGGGATGGCACACTGGGGACACCGCGGTGCCGTCCGGGGGGGTGACAGGGGGACATGGCGGGAGGGGACACGGTGCTGGGGGGGGGAGGGGACACGGTGACACCCACCTTGGGACAATCCTCGCCGGCGTACCCGGCCCGCACCGAGAAGGAGCCGATGTCGAACACCAGCGCCCCGACCTCATCTGGGGGAGGGGACACGGTGACACCGGGGGGGGGACACGGTGACACCGGGGGGGGGACACGGTGACACCGGGCGGGGGGGGACACGGGGACACGGGGACACGGTGACACCGGGCGGGGGGGACACGGTGACACCGGCCGGGGGGGGACACGGGGACATGGTGACACCGGGGGAGGGACACGGGGACACCGGGCGGGGGGGGGACACGGTGACACCGGGCGGGGGGGGGACACGGTGACAGCAGGCCCCCATTCGGGACAATGAGACCCCCCCCAAAACCCCCCTGGACGCCCCCTCCGGGACCCCCCGGGACTGGCACGGAACCTCCGGTGTGCCCCGTGCTACACCGGGGGGTGGGGGGGGGTGACACGGTGACACCGGAACGGGGACACCGCGACCCCCCCCGGCACAATGAGACCCCCCCCAAAATAACCCCCCCCGGACCCCCCAGACTCGCACGGAACCCCCGGGATGCCCCGTGCTACACCGGGGGGATGTGACACGGTGACACCGGGACCCCCCCCCCCATCTCCCCATCTCCCCCCCCCCACAACCACCCCCGGCCCCCGCCTTGGCCACGCCCCTCCCGCCGTGGCCCCGCCCCTCCCGCCGTGGCCCCGCCCCCCGCTCCGTGGCCCCGCCCCCGCACCGCCGCCGTAGACGCCGCCGCTCATGGCCGCCTTCAGCACCGGGACAGCGCCGGCCGACGGGGAGGGCGGGGCCTCGCCCGCGCCCAATCAGCGCCCGCCGTGCGGCGCGCGCGCCGATTGGCTGCGGCGGCGGCGCTTAAAGGAGCCGCGGCCCTTTGTTAACGGAGAGAGAGGGGGGCGTGTCCTTGAGGGGCGAGGCTCCTCCCATCGGGTGGGCGTGGCCCTGAGGGAGCAGGCCGGTCAGAAAGGGGCGTGGCTTTCCCTAAGCCCCTCCCGCACGCTCCTCCCGGTCCCCGGTGCGGGGGGAGGATTGACCGATTTTGCCGAAAAAAGCCCCAAAATGGAGGATCCGGGGGGAGAAGGGGGGGGCGCGCCCCTCCCTGTTCACCGTGAAAAAAAAAAAAAATCCAAAACTCCCCCAAAAAACGCTCCGGGGGGGGGCGGGGTCTGAGGTGGGCGGTGCTTAGAGGGGCGTGCCCTGTTGTGGGCGTGGCTTCAGGGGAGGCGTGGCCTCGTAGCGGAAGCGGCGGCGGCGCGGGACGCGAGGTGCGGACGGGGGGGGGGGAGGGGTCCCGGTGGTCTCCGGGGGGGGAACCGAGGGCGGGGGGGCGTTTGGGGAGGGGTCCCTGGGGGTTTTGGGGGGCGGGCAGGGGGCTCCGGGCTCGGTCCCTGACGCCCCCTCCCCGTTTTCCCCCCGCAGAATGTCCTCGGGCCGCCCCGCAGCTCCATCGCCGCCCCCGGGGGCGCTCCCGGGGGCTCCCCCCGCCCCCCGCCGCCGCCGCCGGGGCCCGACCCCGGGACCCCCCAGCCCGGACCCCTCCCCCTCCTCGGCCGCCACCAGCAATGACGTGTTCGTGACGTCACGCTCGGATTTCCGCGCGCAGCTGCGGCGCTGCCAGCGGCTGCTGGCACCGGCCGGGGGTCCCGGTACCGGAGCCGGTGCCGGTCCCGGGGAGCTGCGGCTGCACGGGCTGGGCCTGGCCGTGCCCCGCACCATCAACCTGGCGCTGCAGCTGCAGGCGGGGGCGGGCGGGGCGCTGCGGCTGCACGCCAGCACCTCCTCCGTGCCCCTGCGCGACCCCCGCCGCCGGCACCACCGGGACCACCGCGACCACCGGGACCACGGCGACGGAGACGGCGAGGACGGGGAAGCTCCCCGGCACAACTCGGCCATCCACATCCGGCTCTGCAGGGAGGCGCCGTGTGCCTGAGGGGCACCCCGGGGTCCCGGGGGGCTCCGTGGGGTCACCCCGGGGTCCCGGGGGGCTCCGTGGGGTCACCCCGGGGTCCCGGGGGGCTCCGTGGGGTCACCCCGGTGTCCTGGGGGGCTCCCTGGAGGGACTCCGGGGTCCCGGGGGGGCTCCTCCGGTGTCCTGAGGGGACCCCGGTGTCCCGAGGGGCTCCCCCGGTTACCTGGAGGGTCTCCCCGGAGTCCTGGGGGCGTGACCCCGGTGTCCTGGGGGGGCTCCCTGGAGGGACCCCGGTGTCCCGAGGGGCTCCCCCGGTTACCTGGGGGGGCTCCCCGGTGTCCTGGGGGGGCTCCTTGGGCGGGACCTCGGTGTCCCGGGGGGCTCCTCGATGTTCGGGGGGGCTCCCCGGGGCTCCCCCCATGGCCCGAGGGGGTCCTCCAGTATCTGGGGGGGCTCCTTGGGGTGACCCCGGTGTCCTGAGGGTGACCCCGGTTACCTGGGGGTCTCCCTTGCATGACCCCGGTGTCCTGGGGGGGCTCCCCCGGTGTCCCAGGCTCCATCACCCTCTACGGGACCCCTCCCCCGGAGCCCCCAGCTGTGTCAGGGCCGCGGGGACAGCGCAGGAGCTCTTGGGGACACCCAAGGGACACCCCGGGGACACCCAAGGGACACCCCGGGGCCATCAGGGGACACCCAAGGGACACCCCAGGGCCATCAGGGGACACCCAGGGGACACCAAGGGACACCCAGGGGACACCAAGGGACACCTCGGGGCCATCAGGGGACACCCAAGGGACACCTCGGGGCCACCAAGGGACACCCAAGGGACACCCCGGGGCCATCAGGGGACACCCAAGGGACACCCCGGGGCCAGCAGGGGACACCCAAGGGACACCTCGGAGCCAGTAGGGGACACCCAGGGGACAGCCCGGGGCCACCAAGGGACACCCTGGGGACACCCCGGGGCCAGCAGGACGCGGCGAGGACCCGGGGCCAGCGGGACGAGCCCGGCCGAGCAGAGCGGCGCTCGGGGACACCGCGACACGGACGGTGCCACCCGCGGCCACCGCCACCCCTCCGAGCCCCTCGATGTCACCCTGAGCCCCGCCCCACCCCCGCCCGGGGACGCGACCCCTCCCCAAATAAAAGCGATGTCCCCCCAGCAGCCTCGGGGGGGTTATTTTGGGGGGATTTTGGGGGGGCGGGGCTGGGGCTTCCTCTGCGTCACCGGCGACATTTGGGGCAGGAAAGCCCCGGGGGACACTGGGGACACAGGGGGACCCTGGGGGGGACACTGGGGACACTGGGGGGGACCCTGGGGGGACACTGGGGGGACACAGGGGGACACTGGGGACACTGGGGACATTGAACGTCCCGTGGGGGTGGCGGAGCGTGGCAAAGCCGGGGGGACCCCGGTGACAAAAGGGACACGAAGGGGACACCCGGGTGACAAAAGGGACACCCAGGTGACCAAAGGCACCCCGGGGTGGGGGGGGGGGGGGTGGCAGGTGAGGGGGAGGCGGCTCCAGGTGACCCCCGAGGGGACCCCCAGGTGCGCAGCCCCCGCTTCCCGGGGGACTCCCGGCTCGACACGGGGATGGCGTGGGGGGGTTGGCGGGGGGGGAGACCCGGTGGCGTCGGTGACGTCGCTGTCGCCGCTGTCGCCGTCCCCCCGCCCGCCCCCGGGTGCCCTTTGGCCCCGCTGGCGCCGGAGCCGCGGCCGGGCTGTGCGGAGCCGCACGTACGGCCTGGCAGGGGGCCCGTGTCACCTCGCGGGTCCCCCGTGTCACCTCCCGTGTCACCTGGGCCCGTCCCCCCACGGAGGCCGCCGCGTCGCTTCCATCCCGCTCCAGTGTCCCCGCGTCGCCACCCCCGTGTCCCCTCCGTGTGTCCCCGGTGTCCCCTCTCGTGTCCCCTCCGTGTGTCCCCGGTGTCCCAGCCGTGTCCCTCCATGTCCCTCCTTGTCCCCCCGTGTCCCTCCGTGTGTCCCCGGTGTCCCCTCTTGTGTCCCCTCCGTGTCCCTCCGTGTCCCTCCTTGTCCCCCTGTATCCCCCCTGTGTCACCTCCCGTGTCCCCCCGTGTCCCCCCTGTGTCACCTCCCGTGTCCTCCCCGTGTCCCCACCAGTGTCCTCAGTGTCCCCCCGTGTCCCTCCGTGTGTCCCCAGTGTCCCCTCTCGTGTCCCCTCCGTGTGTCCCCAGTGTCCCCTCTCGTGTCCCCTCCGTGTCCCTCCGTGTCCCTCCTTGTCCCCCTGTATCCCCCCTGTGTCACCTCCCGTGTCCTCCCCGTGTCCCCACCAGTGTCCTCAGTGTCCCTCCGTGTCCCCCCGTGTCCCCTCCCCTGTCACCTGGGACCCCCCGGCTCCCCTCCCGGTGTCCCTCGCGTCGCCTCCATCCCGCTCCTTGTCCCGGGTCGCCACCCCCGTGTCCCCCCGTTTCCCCCCCCCGTGTCCCCTCCAGTGTCCCCAGCATCCCCAGTGTCCCCAGTGTCCCCAGTATCCCCCCCGTGTCCCCCCGTGTCCCCTCCCGTGTCCCCTCCCCTCGGCCTGGGGGGTCCCCGGGGCCGCCCCCGGGGCCGCGGTGGCGCTGGGGACGGGGACAGTGACGGCGACAGTGACGCCGCTGCCATTGTTCGGCCGCTTCCGCCGGCCCGAGGGATCCCGGGATCCCCGCCGGGCCTGGCGCGTCCCCTTTGTCACCGCGTCCGTGTCACCGCGCTCCCACGGGGGTGTCCCCGTGTCCCCCCCCCACCGTCCCCACGCCCACTCTGTCATCCCCGCGTCCCCTCCTCTGTCCCCACCGCCATGTCCCCGTGCCCGGGACGTTGTCCCCGTGCCCCATCCTTGTCCTGCTGTCCCGTGTCCCCAGTTCTGTCCCCGCGTGTCCCCAACTCCGCCTGGCGCTGTCCCCGCTCCTGTCACCCCATCTGCGTGTCCCCGTGTCACCTCCGTGTCCCCCTCCGTGTCCCCCCCGTGTCCCCACCTCCGTGCCCAGCTCCCTGTCCCCGTGTCACCCTCCGTGTCACCCTCCGTGTCCCCTCCCTGTCCCCCTCTCCGTGTCCCCAGTTTGTCGCCCCGTGTCCCCTCCATGTCCCCCCTTTCCCAACCCCCCCAGCCCCGTGTGTCCCCCCGGTGTCCCCCCCACTCCGTGTCCCCTCTGCCGTGTCCCCTCCAGTGTCCCCATCTCCCCACCCCTGGTGTCCCCCCGGTGTCCCCTCGGTGTCCCCCCCCGCGGTGTCCCCTCACTGTCCCCCTGGTGTCCCCTCAATGTCCCCATCTCCCCTCCCCCCGGTGTCCCCCCGGTGTCCCCCCTATGTCCCCTGTCTGTGTCCCCGACACGGTGTCCCCATCTTCCCCCCGGTGTCCCCTCACTGTCCCCCTGGTGTCCCCTCGGTGTCCCCATCTCCCCCCACCCGGTGTCCCCCCATTCCCAACCAAGCACTCCTGATGTGTCCCCCCGATGTCCCCCCCCGGGTGTCCCCCCGGTGTTCCCACGGTGTCCCCCTCCTCGGTGTCCCCCCGGGTGTCCCCTCGGTGTCCCCATCTCCCCCCCCCGGGTGTCCCCCCATTCCCAACCAAGAACTCCTGATGTGTCCCCTGTGGTGTCCCCCCCGGTGTTCCCACGGTGTCCCCCCCACGGTGTCCCCCCGGTGACCCCCCCGGTGTTCCCACGGTGTCCCCCCCACGGTGTCCCCCCGGTGTTCCCACGGTGTCAGCCCGGGTGTCCCCCCCCCCCCGGGTGTCCCCCCGGTGTTCCCACGGTGTCCCCATCTCCCCCCCCCCGGGTGTCCCCCCAGTGTCCCCACGGTGTCCCCCCCCCCGGTGTCCCCCCCGGTGTTCCCACAGTGTCCCCCTCCTCGGTGTCCCCCGGGTGTCCCCCCTCGGTGTCCCCTCATTCCAACCAAGCACTCCTGTCTGTGTCCCCCGGTGTCCCCCGCCTCGGTGTCCCCCTCCTCGGTGTCCCCCCCCGGTGTCCCCCCCGGTGTTCCCACGGTGTCAGCCCGGGTATCCCCCCCCCTCGGGTGTCCCCCCCCCCTCCCCGGTGTCCCCCCCGCCTGGCCGGCGCCGTCCCCGTTCCCGTTCCCGGGGGTGGCCCGTGGCCAGGGGCCGACGTGCGGCGGCCGGCGCGGCCTTTTCCTCGACGGTCACCGAGGGGGGGGACAGCGGATGGAAACCCCCCCCGCCCCCCCCCGCAGCCCCCCCCCTCCCCAAGCGAGGGCCCTTCCGGCCCCGCGGCCCCTCGGATCAAACATTAACCGGGGCCGGGGCCGGGGGACGCGGGGACGGGGACGGGCTCAGCCCCGGGGCCGCCAGGGACCCCCCCGTGCCATGAGCAGCGATGGGGGCGGCCGGTGAGTGGGGGGGGCGGGGGTCGCACTCGGGGGGGGGGGGTCGGACATGGCGGGGAGGGGGGGTGGGAGTGCCCCAGGTGTGCGGGAGGGACTCAGGTGTGCGGGGGAAGGGGGGGGGGGCAGCCAGGTGGGCGGCGGGTTGGGGGGGGCGGGGGTCGCGGGTGAGTGGGGAGGGGGTAGGGGGGTCTCGGGGGTGGGGGGGCTGGGAAGCGTTTGGGGTCCCCACGTGTGTCCGGCAGGTGGGGGATCCTGGGGACACCCAGGTGTGCGGTGGGGGGGGTCCTGGGACAGCCAGGTGTGCACCGGGGGGGTCCTGGGACAGCCAGGTGTGCACCGGGGGGGGGTCGCAGGTGAGCGGGGAGGGGTTGGGGGGTCTCAGAGTGGGGGGGCTGGGGGTCCCCACGTGTGTCCGGCAGGTGGGGGGTCCTGGGGACACCCAGGTGTGCACCGAGGGGGGGGTCTCGGGTGACCTGGGGGGGGTCTCGGGGTGAGGAGGGGGCTGGGAAGCGTTTGGGGGTCCCCACCTGTGTCCGGCACGCTCAGGTGTGCGGCAGGTGGGGGGGTCCACGTGGGGGGGTCCCAGAAGACCGCGGGGGTCCCTGGGGGTCGCCGACATCAGAGACCCCGCGACATTCCCGGGGGCGGGGGCACCCAGGTGAGGGGGGGGTGGGTGGGTCCCCCGGGGGTCCCGGGGGGGTCCCGGTTGTCCCCGGTGGGTGCTGACCCCCCCCGTGTCCCCCCCCCCCAGGGCTGTGCGCGCTGCTGCTGCTGCTGTTGGGGGTCCCGGGGCGCCCCCAGCCCCCCCCGCCCGAGGGTCCCCCCTCGCTCTGCGACCCCCGAGTGATGGAGCGGTTCATCCTGGAGACCCGCGAGGCCGAGCGGGGGGCGGTGAGCGGGGACACCGCGGGGGACACCGGGGACACCGGGGGGGACATCGGGGGGGGACACGGGGACATCGGGGAGGGGGCGCGGGGACAGCGAGGGGTGGGGCTTTGGGACATCTGGGGGGCTTTGGGGACATCGCGGGGGGACACGGGGACATTGGGGGGGCTCGGGGACATCGGGGAGGGGGCGCGGGGACAGCGCGGGGGGACACAGGGACATTGGGGGGGCTCGGGGACTTTGGGGAGGGGGGCGCGGGACATCATGGGAGAGCTTGGGGACATCGGGGGGGACATCGGGACATGGGGGGGGCTTGGGGACATCACGGGGGGGACATCGGGGAGGGGGCATCGGGGGTCATCGGGGTGGACATCGGGGGGACATCGGGGGGGGCTTGGGACATCGGGGGGGACATGGAGGGGGACACGGTGACATCGGGGGGGGACAAGGGGACATCGTGGGGAGACACGGGACATCGGGGGTCATTGGAGGGGACATCGGGGGGGCTTGGGGACATCACGGGGGGGACACCCCGGGATGTTGGGGTTGGGGACACGGGGGGGGGACACGGGGACCCCCGGGGGTGTCGCTGATGTCCCCCCCTGTCCTGTCCCCCCCCCAGGCCGGGTGTGGCCCCCCCTGTGACCTCCCGAGGCCGTCGCTGTCCCCGACCCCGGCGTCAACTTCAACCTCTGGCGGAGCCTGGACGTGAGTGGGGAATGGGGGGAAATCCCGGGAAATCGGGAAAACGGGAAAAAACCGGGAAATCGGGGAAAAAACGGGGAGAAAACCCCGGGGAATGGGGGGAAATCCCGGGAAATCGGGAAAAACGGGGGAAAACAGGGAAAATGGGAAAAAATGGGGAGAAAACCCCGGGGAATGGGGGGAAATCCCGGGAAATCGGGAAAAATGGGGAAAAAACAGGGAAATCGGGAAAAAACGGGGAGAAAACCCCCGGGGGAATGGGGGGAAATCCCGGGATTTCGGGAAAAACGGGGAGAAAAACAGGAAATCGGGAAAAAACGGGGAGAAAACCCCCGGGGAATGGGGGAAATCCCGGGAAATCGGGAAAAATGGGGGAAAAACCAGGGAAATCGGGAAAAAATGGGGAAAAAACCAGGGAAAATGGGAAAAAATGGGAGAAAAACAGGGGAATCGGGAAAAAACGGGGAGAAAACCCCCGGGGGAATGGGGGGAAATCCCGGGATTTCGGGAAAAACGGGGAGAAAAACAGGGAAATCGGGAAAAAACGGGGAGAAAACCCCCGGGGAATGGGGGAAATCCCGGGAAATCGGGAAAAATGGGGGAAAAACCAGGGAAATCGGGAAAAATGGGGAAAAAACCAGGGAAAATGGGAAAAAATGGGGAGAAAAACAGGGGAAATGGGGGGAAATCCCGGGAAATTGGGAAAAATCGGGGAGAAAACCCCCGGGGAATGGGGGGAAATTCCGGGATTTCGGGAAAAACGGGGGAAAAAACAGGGAAATCGGGAAAAAACGGGGAGAAAACCCCCGGGAAATGGGGGGAAATTCCGGGAAAATGGGAAAAATGGGGAGAAAAACCCCAGGGAAATGGGGAAAAATGGGGAGAAAACCCCCGGGAAATGGGGGGAAATCCCGGGAAATCGGGAAAAACGGGAAAAAACAGGGAAAATGGGAAAAAAACGGGGAGAAAACCCCCGGGGAATGGGGGGAAATCCCGGGATTTCGGGAAAAATGGGGAGAAAAATAGGGGAAATAGAAAATATGGGGAGGAAAAACCCCGGGAAATGGGGGGAAATCCTGGGATTTAGGGAAAAACGGGGAAAAAAACAGGGAAAATGGGAAAAAAACCGGGGAGAAAACTCCAGGGAAATGGGGAAAAACGGGGAGAAAAACCCCAGGGAAATGGGGAAAAATGGGGAGAAACTCAGGGAAATGAGGAAAAATGGGGGGAAAATGGGGAAAAACCACAGGGAAATGGGGGAAATCCCGGGATTTAGGGAAAAATGGGATAAAAACCCCAGGGAAATGGGGAAAATGGGGAGAAATGGAGAAAAAATGGGGGGAAACCCAAGGAAATGGGGAAAAAAAAGGGGAGAAATCCCAGGATTTAGGGAAAAAATGGGGAGAGCCAGGGAAATGGGGAAATTGGGGGGAAAAATCCCGGGAAATGGGGAAGAAAAGGGGAAAATTGGGAAAATGTGGGGAAATGGGGAATGCTTGGGGAAAAGTGAGTGAATTGGGGAGAACTTGGGAATAATGGGGGAAAAGTGGGAAAAATGGGGCAAAATGGGGGGAAAACGCGGGGGAGGGGGAAGGAAGAGGAGCCTGGAAAAAAAATGGGGAGGGAATGGGAGAAACATGGAGAAATGGAGGGAAATTGGGGAAATTTGGGGAAAATTGGGGGAAATTGGGGAAAAATCGGGGAAAAATTGGGGAAAAATTGGGGAAAAATTGGGGAAAAATTGGGTAGAAATTGGGGGTTATTGGGGAAAATTGGGGGAAAAATTGGGGAAGATTTCGTAAAATTGGAAGAAAATTGAGGAGAATTTGTGGAAAATTGAGGAGCGTTTGGGGAAAGATTGGAGAAAAATTGGGTAAAAATTGGAGAAAATTGGGTGAAGATTGCGTAAAAATTGGGGGAAAATCGG
>WQNJ02000457.1:0-70227 GCA_016584745.2 Phylloscopus trochilus trochilus | reverse complement strand
AAGAAATCCCAAAATTTGGGAGAAGCATCCCAAGAAATCCCAAAATTTGGGAAAAGCATCCCAGAAAATCCCAAAATTTGGGAGAAGCATCCCAGAAATCCCAGAACTCGCGAATGGCGGCTTTGGGACACTCCAAAGCTTGGGAAGAGCATCCCAAAAAAAATCCCAAAACTTGGGAATGACAACTTTGGGACATCCCAAAATTTGGAAAAAAAAATCCCAGAAAATCCCCAAATTTGGGAACGGCGGCTTCGGGCTCCCCCAAACGCCGGGATCGGCGTTCCCGGATCCCGGCGGAGCAGAATTCCACGGAGCAGCCGAGCGGCACCGCGGTCATTCCCCCCCGGCCAATCCCAGCCCGGAGCCGGAGCCGCGCCCGGGATTTCGGGATCTGGGGAGGGCTGGGAAATCGCTTCGGGGTTTTTTTTGGGAATTCTGAAGATTTTGGGGGTTTTTTTCCCGCGGGTTTTGATTTTTTTTTTGGCCGTTCCCGGTTGGATTTTTCCCGGGAAAGGAGGAAAATTCCTCTCCTTTCCCCTCCCCGTGGATTCCATGGGAATTAACGGAGCGGCTCCCTCCTTCCTGGACTTTGGAGTCAATCAGTAACTCCTGACTCAGGGAATTCCAGGGGAAGCCGGAGCCGGCGGGAACGGCCCCGGATCGGGAATTTTCGGGTCCCCGGAGCCGGAATTCCCGGCTCGGGAGCTGCTCTGGGTGAGGATCCGTTCCCCGGGGATTTGGGGAATCGTTCGGGGGGATTTTGGGGGGAGGGGCGGAGCTGGAGTTCCCCTCTGGAATTCCGGAATTCCGTACGGATTCGCCGCGGGGCCGGGCAGGGCCCAGCGGGGTTTCCGGGGGGGGGGGAAATGGGATTTTTGGGAGCCCGAAACGCCCAAAATTCCGGGAAAATCCCTCAAAACCCCAGAATTCCCAACGCTCCGAGCGGATGGGAGAGGAAAGTGGGGATTCTCCGCTCCTGAAAAACGGGGATTTCCCCCAATTCCATCCCCCGAATTCTCTGGGAATTCCCAAATTCGGGATCGGGAATCGGCAGCTCCGGCGGAGGGGGGAGAATTTTTGGGCAGAAATTTGGGAAAATCCCTTTGGATTGTCCGGGATTAGGCCGGATGAAAGCCGAGCTCCATCCCTGGGAGGATCCCAGTTTTTTGGGAGCTCCCAAGGATCCGTTCCAGGATTTTTTTTTTTATTCCTGGGATCGACGGGGAAAATTCCCGTCTGGGAAGGGAATTCCGGGGGGAATTCCTGGATTTTGCAAAGTTTAAAGTTTAACTGGAGTTCCGTGAGGATCCCGTGGATCCCAGGAGGGGCAAATCCAGGGATTTTGGGAATCTCTCCGTGGAATACTCAGGGGTTTACAGAGCGTCCCCTAAAACGCCCAAATCCCTGCGGTTTTATCCCAATTTTTTTTTAAAAAAAGAGGGAATTTCCTGCGGATCCGGAAGCCGCCAGAAGTTTTTCTGGATCTCGGGTGACACCAGGAGAAACGTTCCCGGGAGGTGGAGCCCGGTTGGGATTTTTAGTTGGATCCACCTCCAAACTGGGGGGATTTTAGGAAAACGTGGATTTCCCGTCGGGAAAATCCCGTGGTGGGATCGTTATCCGGGATCGTTCTCCAGGGTCGTTATCCAAGCGCGATTCCCCGGAATCTTACGGCAAAATCCCTTCGGATCCCGTGGAACCGGGGCCTGGAAGGGGCTGGAGAAGGCCTGGGAGGGTTCCAGGGGTGGAGGAGCTGTTCCAGGAGCTGTTCCAGGAGCTGCAGGGATTGGGATCTTCCCTCGGGGAGAACTTCCCGGTGGTGCCTCCAGGGTTCTCCCGGAGTTCTCAGCCGATGCCGTCGGGGAGGAGCCGGGATCCTGCCGGGAAGAACGGCACCGAGCTGGGGCTGGGCTTGGGCTTCAGGAGAAGGGGGAAAATGGGAATGTCCACCATGGTGGGTGGAGAAGTTGGGTCCATCATGGTGACCCTTGGTTGGGTGGAGGAGTTGGGTCCATTGTGGTGGACCCTGGGTTGGGTGGAGAAGTTGGGTCCATCATGGAGGGCCTTTGGTTGGGTGGAGACGTTGGGTCCATCATGGTGACCCTTGGTTGGGCGGAGAAGTTGGGTCCATCATGGTGGACCCTGGGTTGGGTGGAGAAGTTGGGTCCATCATGGTGACCCTTGGTTGGGTTGGGTGGAGAAGTCGAGTCCACCACGTTGGGTGTCCAGATGAGTTGTGTCCACTGTGGTGACCCTTGGTTGGGTGGGGAAGTCCTGTCCACCACGATGGGTGTCCAGTTGGGTGGGTGGACGTGTTGTGTCCACCACGATGGGTGTCCAGTTGGGTGGAGAAACCATTTCCATCACGGTGACCCTTGGTTGGGTGGGGAAATCGTGTCCCCCATGGTGAGTGTCCAGTTGGGTGGAGAAGCCACACCCACCATGGTGACCTTTGGTTGGGTGGAGGAGTTGTGTCTGTCATGGTGACCTTTGGTTGGGTGGGGAAGTTGTGTCCACCATGATGGGTGTCCAGCTGGGTGGAGAAGCCATTTCCATCATGGTGACCCTTGGTTGGGTCCAAGAAGTCGTGTCCACCATGATGGGTGTCCAGTTAGGTGGACGAGTCCTGTCCACCACGATGGGTGTCCAGTTGGGTGGGTGGATGTGTTGTGTCCACCACGATGGGTGACCAGTTGGGTGGAGAAGCCATTTCCATCACGGTGACCCTTGGTTGGGTGGGGAAATTGTGTCCACCATGGTGGGTGTCCAGTTGGATGGATGAGTCGTGTCCACCACAATGGGTGTCAAGCTGGGTGGATGAGTCGTGTCCACCACAATGGGTGTCCAGCTGGGCGGACGTGCCGTGTCCACCACAATGGGTGTCCAGCTGGGCGGACGTGCCGTGTCCACCACAATGAGTGTCCAGCTGGGTGGACGCGCCGTGTCCACCACGATGAGTGTCCAGCTGGGTGGACGCGCCGTGTCCACCACGGTGGGTGTCAGGCTGGGTGGACGTGCCATGTCCACCACGGTGAGTGTCCAGTTGGGTGGACGTGCCGTGTCCACCACGGTGGGTGTCCAGCTGGGTGGATGTGCCGTGTCCACCACGGTGGGTGTCCAGCTGGGTGGGTGGACGCGCCGTGTCCACCACAATGAGTGTTCAGCCGGGTGGACGTGCCGTGTCCACCACAATGAGTGTCCAGCTGGGTGGGTGGACGCGCCGTGTCCACCACAATGAGTGTCCAGCTGGGTGGGTGGACGCGCTGTGTCCACCACGGTGGTGTCCAGCTGGGTGGACGTGCTGTGTCCACCACGATGAGTGTCCAGCCGGGTGGACGTGCTGTGTCCACCACGGTGGGTGTCCAGCTGGGTGGATGTGCCGTGTCCACCACGATGAGTGTCCAGCCGGGTGGACGTGCCGTGTCCACCATGATGAGTGTCCAGCTGGGTGGACGTGCTGTGTCCACCACGATGAGTGTCCAGTTGGGTGGGTGGACGAGTCCTGTCCACCACAATGAGTGTCCAGCTGGGTGGGTGGACGCGCCATGTCCGGCCCCCCGGTGCCCCCCTAACCCCGTTCTGCTCTCCTCTCTCCCCAGGGCCACTCGCTGGGCAGGCAGCGCCGGCGCCCGCCCGGGCCTGAAGCGGTGCCGGCACGCGCGGCATGGCAGCGCCCAACGGCCCCGCCCCGGCGCCGCGCCTGCCCTGAGAGCCCCGCCCGCGCCCCCCGCCCGCAGCGCCGCGCCCGGCCCCGGGGCCACCATGCGCCGAGGATGATGATGGCCCGCAAGCAAGATGGCCGCACGCCCACCTACAACGTCAGCGTGGTGGGGCTGTCCGGCACCGAGAAGGAGAAGGGCCAGTGCGGCATCGGCAAATCCTGCCTGTGCAACCGCTTCGTGCGGCCCAGCGCCGACGACTTCCACTTGGACCACACCTCCGTGCTCAGCACCAGTGACTTTGGGGGCAGGGTGGTCAACAATGACCACTTCCTCTACTGGGGCGAGGTGGCGCGGCCGCTGGAGGAGTGCGTGGAGTGCCGGATCCACGTGGTGGAGCAGACGGAGTTCATCGACGACCAGACCTTCCAGCCCCACCGCAGCACGGCGCTGCAGCCCTACATCAAACGGGCGGCGGCCACCAAGCTGGCCTCGGCCGAGAAGCTGATGTACTTCTGCACCGACCAGCTGGGGCTGGAGCAGGACTTCGAGCAGAAGCAGATGCCCGACGGCAAGCTGCCGGTGGACGGCTTCCTGCTCTGCGTGGACGTCAGCCGCGGCATGAACCGCAACTTCGACGAGCAGCTCAAGTTTGTCTCCAACCTCTACAACCAGCTGGCCAAGACCAAGAAGCCGGTGGTGGTGGTGCTGACCAAGTGCGACGAGGGCGTGGAGCGCTACATCCGCGACGCCCACGCCTTCGCCCTGGGCAAGAAGAACCTGCAGGTGGTGGAGACCTCGGCGCGCTCCAACGTCAACGTGGAGCTGGCCTTCGGCACGCTGGTGCAGCTGGTGGACCGGAGCCGCGGCAAAGCCAAGATCATCCCCTACTTCGAGGCGCTGAAGCAGCAGAGCCAGCAGATCGCCGCCGCCAAGGACAAGTACGAGTGGCTGGTCAGCCGCATCGTCAAGAGCCACCACGAGGCCTGGCCCGGCGTCAGCCGCAAGATGCAGGCGGCGCCCGAGTTCCAGGACTACGTCTACCTGGAGGGCACGCTGAAGGCCAAGAAGCTCTTCCTGCAGCACGTGCAGCGCCTCAAGCAGGAGCACATCGAGCGCCGGCGCCGCGCCTACCTGGCCCTGCTGCCCCAGGCGCTGGACGCCCTGGTGCCCGACCTGGACGAGATCGACCACCTGAGCCGCGCCAAGGCCGAGAAGCTGCTGGAGGCCAAGCCCGACTTCCTCAAGTGGTTCGTGGTGCTGGAGGAGACGCCCTGGGACGCCGGCGGCCACGTGGACGAGGTGGACAACGAGCGCATCCCCTTCGACCTGCTGGAGACGCCGGCGGCCGAGCAGCTCTACGAGGCGCACCGCGAGAAGCTGCGCAACGAGCGCAAGCGCGCCGAGATGAGGAGGGCCTTCCGCGAGACCCTGGAGAGCTCGCCCTTCGTCACGCCCGGCAAGCCCTGGGAGGAGGCGCGCAGCTTCATCATGAACGAGGACTTCTACCAGTGGCTGGAGGAGCCCGTCTACATGGACATCTACGGCAAGCACCAGAAGCAGCTGATCGAGCGGGCCAAGGAGGACTTCCAGGAGCTGCTGCTGGAGTACTCGGAGCTCTTCTACGAGCTGGAGCTGGACGCCAAGCCCAGCAAGGAGAAGATGGGCGTCATCCAGGAGGTGCTGGGCGAGGAGCAGCGCTTCAAGGCGCTGCAGAAGCTGCAGGCCGAGCGCGACGCCCTGGTGCTGAAGCACATCCACTTCGTCTACCACCCCACCAAGGAGACCTGCCCCAGCTGCGCCGCCTGCGTCGACGCCCGCGTGGAGCAGCTGCTGGGCTCGCGCTTCGCCCGCCCGGCCGAGCGGCCCCCGCAGCACCGCGGCGGCGCCGGCGACGCCGCCAACGTCGACCGCATCAACCTGGTGATCCTGGGCAAGGACGGGCTGGCGCGCGAGCTGGCCAACGAGATCCGGGCGCTGTGCACCAGCGACGACAAGTACGTCATCGAGGGCAAGATGTACGAGCTGGCGCTGCGGCCCATCGAGGGCAACGTGCGCCTGCCGGTCAACGCCTTCCAGACGCCCACCTTCCAGCCCCACGGCTGCCTCTGCCTCTACAACTCCAAGGAGTCGCTCTCCTACGTGGCGGAGAGCATCGAGAAGAGCCGCGAGGGCGCGGCCGGCCGCCGCGACGGCCACCCGGCCGCGCCGCTGCCGCTGACCCTGGCGCTGGTCAACAAGCGCGGCGGCGGCGGCGGCGGCGAGGGCGGCGGCGAGACGCTGCAGAGCCTGCTGCAGCAGGGCCAGCAGATGGCCGGCAAGCTGCAGTGTGGCTTCCTGGACCCGACGGCCGCCGGCCTCGGCTACGGCCGCAACATCAACGAGAAGCAGATCGGCCAGGTGCTGAAGGGGCTGCTGGACGCCAAGCGCGGCCTCAGCCCGGCCGCCGGCTCGGCCCCGCCGGGCTTCCGGGAGGCGGCCGACGCCGACCTGCGGGTGGTGATGTGCCTGATGTGCGGCGACCCGGTGAGCGCCGAGGAGGTGCTGCTGCCGCTGCTGCAGGCGCAGCCGTGCCGGCCGGCGCCGGGCGGCGGGGCGGCCGTGCTGCTGGAGGTGGCGGTGGGCTCGCAGCGGCGGCGCGTGGAGCTGTCGCTGCTGTCCTACCACGCCTCCTTTGGGCTGCGCAAGAGCCGCCTGGTGCACGGCTACATCGTCTTCTACGCCGCCCGGCGCCGCGCCTCGCTGGCCACGCTGCGCGCCTTCCTGGCCGACGTGCAGGACATCGTGCCGGTGCAGCTGGTGGCGCTGGCCGAGGGCGCGGCCGAGGCGCCGGACGAGCTGAGCCGCGAGCAGCTGGCCGAGGGCGAGGAGATCGCGCAGGAGATCGAGGCGCGCTTCGCCGCCCTGCCCTGCGGCCAGCCCCAGCCCAAGCTGGACGCCTTCCAGCCTTTCCTCCGCGACGCGCTGGACAAGAAGAACATGGTGGAGGCGGCGCACATGTACGACAACGCCGCCGAGGCCTGCGGCGCCGGCGAGGACGTCTTCGGCTCGCCGCGCGCCGGCTCGCCCCTCGGCAACTCCAACCCGCCCGACTCGGAGGAGGACGCCGAGGCGCCGCCCGGCTACAGCCCCTTCCGCGAGGAGCCGGCGCCGCTGCCCAAGGAGCACTCCAAGCTCTCCGTGGAGCTGGAGGGCAACGACGGCCTCTCCTTCATCTCGGTGGTCAGCAGCTTCGAGAGCAAGCTCAACAGCAAGGTGCCGCCGCCCGTCAAGCCCAAGCCCCCCGTGCACTTCGACCTCAAAGCCGACCTGGCCTACCTGGAGCAAGGCCACGGCCACGCCGGCCAGCACGGCCGGGACGGGCAGCGGCGCTCGGTGTCCTCCTCGGCCTGGCTGCCGCCCGACTGCTTCGACCCCTCGGACTACGCCGAGCCCATGGACGCCGTGGCCAAGCCGCGCAGCGAGGAGGAGAACATCTACTCGGTGCCCCACGACAGCACCCAGGGCAAGATCATCACCGTCAGGAACATCAACAAGGCCGCCTCCAACGGCAGCGGCAACGGCTCGGACAGCGAGGTGGACAGCGGCTCCCTGGAGCGCGGCCGGAGGCGGCCGGCCGTGGCCAAGCCGCTGCTGTACCGGGCGCGGTGCGCGCGGCTCGGACGCTTCGCCGCTTACCGGCCGGGCCTGGCGGCGGGCAGCGACGACGAGCTGGGGCCCGGCAGGAAGAAGGAGGAGGAGCCGGGCGGGCAGGGAGGATACAAGGGGGACAACGCCGGCATGGCCTACGAGGCGGCCGACGGGGAGGATCCGCGCAGGAGGAACATCCTCAGGAGCCTCAGGAGGACCACCAAGGTGGGCCGGGGGCTCGGGGGGCGGCCTGGAGGGGTCGCTCTGGGCGGTGGTGGGGTTTGGGAGGGGTTGGTGTGGTGGGCGTCTCGGTGGGCAGTGTTTGGCCAGACCCTTGGTGAGGGTGGTGAAGGTTGGAGGGGTCACTCCGGGCCAGTGGTGGGACTCAGTGGTCAGTGGGGTAATCTCTGTTGGTCAGTGTTTGGCCAAACCCTTGTTGAGGACAGTGAAGGTTGGAGGGGTCACTCCAGGGCGGTGCTGGGACTCAGTGGTCAGTGTTTGGCCAAACCCTTGGTGAGGGCGGTGAAGGTCAGAGGGGTCACTCCAGGCCGGTGGGAGTCAGTGGTCAGTGGGGTCATCTCTGTTGGGCAGTGTTTGGCCAAACCCTTGTGAAGGTCGGAGGGGTCACTCCAGGGTGGTGGGAGTCAGTGGTCAGTGGGGCAGTGGGCATCTCAGTGGTCAGTGTTTGGCCAAACCCTCGGTGAGGGCGGTGAAGGTCGGAGGGGTCACTCTGGGCAATGGTGGGACTCAGTGGTCAGTGGGGTCATCTCTGTTGGTCAGTGTTTGGCCAAGCCCTCGGTGAGGGCGGTGAAGGTCAGAGGGGTCACTCCAGGCCGGTGGGAGTCAGTGGTCAGTGGGGTCATCTCTTGGTCAGTGTTTGGCCAAATCCTCGTGAAGGTCAGAGGGGTCACTCCAGGCCGGTGGTCAAGCCCAGCAAGGTGTGGTGGGGTGGGGTGGGGGTCAAGCTCAAGGAGGGCTGGGAACAGTGGAACATCCCAGCGGTCAGTGGTCATCCCCAGCGGTCAGTGGTCATCACAGTGGTCATCACAGTGGTCAGCGTGTGGCCAGCTGTTGGTCAGGGGAGGAACCTGCTGAGGAGGATGACCAAGGTGGGATGAAGGTCGGAGGGGTCACTCCGGGCCGGTGGTCAAGCCCAGCGAGGTGTCAGCGTGGTAGAACTTGGCCAGTGGTCATCGCGGTGGCCAGTGTTCATCCCAGTGGTCAGTGGTCACGCAGTGGCCAGTGGTCATCACGGTGGTCAGTGGTCATCACGGTGGCCAGTGGTCATCGCGGTGGTCAGTGTTTGCCCAGGAGGAGGAGCTTGCTGAGGAGGATGACTGAGGTGGGATGAAGGTCACGGAGGGGTCACTGCAGGGTGGGGGTCAAGCTCCAGGAGGGCTGGGAATGGTGGAACATCCCAGTGGTCATCGTGGTGGTCAGTGGTCATCGTGGTGGTCAGTGGTCATTGCAGCGGTCAGTGGTCATCCCAGTGGTCAGTGGTCATCCCGGCGGTCAGCGTTTGGCCAAAGCCTGCTCAGCACCTTGAGTCAGGACCTGAAATTTTGGCTTCAGAACCGGAATTTCCAGCTCAGAACTGGAATTTCCAGCTCAGAACTGGAATTTCTGGAGCTCAGAGCCGGAATTTCTGGAGCTCAGAACCGGAATTTCCAGCCCAGAGCCGGAATTTCCAGCTCAGAACCGGAATTTCCAGCTCAGAACCGGAATTTCTGGAGCTCAGAGCCGGAATTTTCACCTCAGAACCGGAATTTCCAGCTCAGAACCGGAATTTCTGGAGCTCAGAACCGGAATTTCTGGAGCTCAGAGCCGGAATTTTCACCTCAGAACCGGAATTTCCAGCTCAGAACCGGAATTTCTGGAGCTCAGAACCGGAATTTCCAGCTCAGAGCCGGAATTTTCACCTCAGAATTGGAATTTCCAGCTCAGAACCGGAATTTCTGGAGCTCAGAACCGGAATTTCCAGCTCAGAGCCGGAATTTCTGGAGCTCAGAACCGGAATTTCCAGCTCAGAACCGGAATTTCTGGAGCTCAGAACCGGAATTTCTGGAGCTCAGGGCCGGAATTTCCAGCTCAGAACCGGAATTTCCAGCTCAGAACCGGAATTTCTGGAGCTCCCAGCTGGAATTTCCAGCTCAGAACCGGAATTTCTGGAGCTCAGAACTGGAATTTCCAGCTCAGAACCGGAATTTCTGGAGCTCAGAACCGGAATTTCCAGCTCAGAACCGGAATTTCTGGAGCTCAGAACCGGAATTTTCACCTCAGAACCGGAATTCCCAGCTCAGAACCGGAATTTCTGGAGCTCAGAACCGGAATTTTCACCTCAGAACCGGAATTTCCAACTCAGAACCGGAATTTCCAGCTCAGAACCGGAATTTCTGGAGCTCAGAACCGGAATTTCCAGCTCAGAACCGGAATTTCCAACTCAGAACCGGAATTTCTGGAGTTCTGAGCCAGAATTTTCACCTCAGAATTGGAATTTCCAGCTCAGAACCGGAATTTCTGGAGTTCCCAGCTGGAATTTCCACCTCAGAACCGGAATTTCTGGAGTTCTGAGCCGGAATTTCTGGAGCTCAGAACCAGAATTTCCACCTCAGAACCGGAATTTCCACCTCAGAACCGGAATTTCCAGCTCAGAGCCGGAATTTCCACCTCAGAACCGGAATTTTTCGATTCCGGAACCAGAATTTTCCCTTCAAACCGGGAATTCCCCCCCCCGACCCCGATTCCCAGCTCCCCCTGGCACCCCCCAGGCTCCGGAATTCCGGGAATTTTCCCGTTTTTCCCGTTTTTCCCCCCAGAAACCAAAGGCGAAGGCGCGGCCGTCGCTGTCCAAGGCGCCGTGGGAGAGCAGCTACTTCGGGGTGCCCCTGGCCAGCGTGGTCACCCCGGAGCGGCCGATCCCCGTCTTCATCGAGCGCTGCATCCAGTACATCGAGGCCACCGGTGAGTGGGGAATTCGGGAATTTTTGGGGAATTTTTGGGGAATTTTGGGGGAATTTTTTGGGAATTTTTTGGGAATTTTTTGCGTTTTTTAGGGATTTTTGGGGAATATTTTGGGGTTTTTTTGGGGTTTTTCTTTGGGTTCATGGAGCGCTGCATCCGGTCCATCAAGGCCACCGGTGAGTGGGGGAACTCGGGAATTTTTTGGGAATTTTTTGGGAATTTTTGGGAATTTTTCCTGATTTTTTAGAGTTTTTTGGGGGGTTTTTTTGGGTTTTTTTTTGGTTTTTCTTTGGGTTCATTGAGCGCTGCATCCAGTACATCGAGGCCACTGGTGAGTGGGGAACTCGGGAATTTTTTGGGAATTTTTGGGAATTTTTGGGAATTTTTTGGGAATTTTTTGGGATTTTTTTGGAATTTTTGGAAATTTTTCCTGATTTTTTTAGAGTTTTTTTAGGGCTTTTGAGGGTTTTTTGGGGGTTTTTGGGGTTTTTCTTTGGGTTCATGGAGCGCTGCATCCAGTACATCGAGGCCACCGGTGAGCGAGGAACTCGGGAAGTTGGGGAATTTTTTGGGAATTTTTTGGGGAATTTTTGGGAATTTTTGGGAATTTTTTGGGAATTTTTGGCAATTTTTCCTGATTTTTTAGAGTTTTTTTGGGGTTTTTTGGGGTTTTTGGGGTTTTTCTTTGGGTTCATGCATCCAGTTCATCGAGGCCACCGGTGAGCGGGGAAACTCGGGAATTTGGGGAATTTTTGGGGATTTTTGAGAATTTTTTTGAGAATTTTTTGCGGTTTTTAGGGATTTTTTTGGAATTTTTGGGGTTTTTTTGGGGTCTTTCTTTGGGTTCATGGAGCGCTGCATCCAGTACATCGAGGCCACCGATGAGCGGGGAAATTCAGGAATTTTTTGGGAATTTTGGGGATTTTTTGGGATTTTTTGGGAATTTTTGGCAATTTTTCCTGATTTTTTAGAGTTTTTTTGGGGGTTTGAGGGGTTTTTGGGGTTTTTGGGGTTTTTCTTTGGGTTCATACATCCAGTCCATCGAGGCCACCGGTGAGCGGGGGAATTCAGGAAGTTTTGGGAATTTTTGGGAATTTTGGGGAATTTTTTGGGATTTTTTACGATTTTTTTGAGGTTTTGGGCTTTTTTTTTTTGTTTTTTAAGGGTTTTTTGGGAGTCTTTTAGGGTTTTGGGGGGGTTGGGGTTTTTTTAGGGGTATTTTTGGGGGGTTTTTTGGGATTTTGGGGGTTTTTTTTGGTTTTTGTTTGTTTTTTTGGGGGGTTTTTTTGGGTTTTTTTAGGATTTCTTAGGGGTTTTTTAGGGGTTTTTCAGGGTTTTTGGGGGGGTTTTGGGGGGTTTTTTTTGGGGTTTTTTGGGGGGTTTTTTAAGGTTTTTTTGGGGTTTTGGGGGATATATGGGGGGTTTTGGGGGTTTTTTAGGGTTTTTGGGGGGTTTTGGGGGCTTTTTTAGGGTTTTTTGGGGGTTTTTTAGGGTTTTTTTGGGCTTTTTTGGGGCTTTTTTGGGGTTTTTTGGGGTTTTGGGGTGGTTTTGGGGGGGGTTTGGGGGTTTTTTAGAGGTTTTTTTTGGTTTTTTGGGGTTTTGGGGTGGTATTTTGGGGGTTTTTAGGGGTTTTTTAGGGTTTTGGGGGGTTTTGGGGGGTTTTTTAGCGGTTTTTGGGGGGGGGTTGGGGGTTTTTTTTTGTTTTTTTGGGTTTTGGGGGGGTTTTTTGGTTTTTTTTAGGGGTTTTAGGGTTTTTTGGGGTTTCTGCTGGGTTTCTCCGCACGCTGGGCGGGGCTCCGGGCCGGTCTGTGTCCCGTTCTTGTGTCCCGTTCTTCCCGTGGCTCTGTGTGTGTCCCGTTCTTCCCGTGGCTCTGTGTCCCGTTCCTGTGTCCTGTTCTTGTGTCCCGTTCTTCCCCCGGCTCTGTGTCCCGTTCTTCCCCTGGCTCTGTGTCCCGTTCTTCCCGTGGCTCTGTGTCCGTGTGTCCCGTTCTTCCCGTGGCTCTGTGTCCCGTTTTTCCCGTGGCTCTGTGTCCCGTTCTTGTGTCCCGTTCTTCCCGTGGCTCTGTGTCCCGTTCTTCCCGTGGCTCTGTGTCCCGTTCTTCCCGTGGCTCTGTGTCCCGTTCTTGTGTCCCGTTCTTCCCGTGGCTCTGTGTCCCGTTCTTCCCGTGGCTCTGTGTCCCGTTCCTGTGTCCCGTTCTTCCCGTGGCTCTGTGTCCCGTTCTTCCCATGGCTCTGTGTCCCGTTCTTCCCATGGCTCTGTGTCCCGTTCTTGTGTCCCGTTCTTCCCGTGGCTCTGTGTCCCGTTCTTCCCGTGGCTCTGTGTCCCGTTCTTCCCGTGGCTCTGTGTCCCGTTCTTCCCATGGCTCTGTGTCCTGTCCTTCCCGTGGCTCTGTGTCCCGTTCTTCCCCCGGCTCTGTGTCCCGTTCTTCCCGTGGCTCTGTGTCCCGTTCTTCCCGTGGCTCTGTGTCCCGTTCTTCCCATGGCTCTGTGTCCCGTTCTTGTGTCCCGTTCTTCCCGTGGCTCCGTGTCCCGTTCTCCCCGTGGCTCTGTGTCCGTGTGTCCCGTTCTTCCCGTGGCTCTGTGTCCCGTTCCTGTGTCCCGTTCTTCCCGTGGCTCTGTGTCCCGTTCTTCCCCCGGCTCTGTGTCCGTGTGTCCCGTTCTTCCCGTGGCTCTGTGTCCGTGTCTGGCAGGGCTGAGCACGGAGGGGATTTACCGCGTCAGTGGCAACAAGTGCGAGATGGAGAGCCTGCAGCGCCAGTTCGACCAAGGTAACCAAAAACACCCCCCAAATCCCCCAAAACCCCCCAAAATCCCCCAAATCCCCCAAAATCCTGGGAGTTCCCACGCAAAAATCCAGGGAAATCCAAAAAAAAATCCCAGAAAAATCCCAAATTTTCTTTGAAATCACAAAATTCCCGCATTTTTACCCCAATTCTTGGCGTTTTTTGGGGGAGTTTCACCCCAATCCCGCAGCGACAGTTCTACCAGGGTAACCCAAAAAAACCCCCCAAAATCCCCCAAAATTCCCCAAATCCTGGGAGTTCCCACGCAAAAATCCTGGGAAATCCAAAACAAATCCCAAATTTTCTTTGGAATCACGAAATTCCCGCGTTTTTACCCCAATTCTTGGCAGTTTTTGCGGGAATTTCACCCCAATCCCGCAGCGCCAGTTCCACCAGGGTAACCCCAAACCCCCCAAATCCCAAAAATCCCCCAAAATCCCCCAAAATCCTGGGAGTTCCCACGCAAAAATCCGGGGAAATCCAAAAAAAATCCCAGAAAAATCCCGAATTTTCTTTGGAATCAGGAAATTCCCGCGTTTTTACCCCAATTCTTGGCGGGTTTTGGGGAATTCTGTCCCAATCCCGCAGCCCCAGTTCGACCAGGGTAACCCAAATCCCCCAAAATCCTGGGAAATCCCCAAAAATCCTGGGAATTCCCACCTCAAATCCTGGGAAATCCCAGAAAAATCCCAAATTTTCTTTGGAATCACAAAATTCCCGCGTTTTTGCCCAAATTTTTGGCGGTTTTTGGGGAATTCCGTCCCAATCCCACAGCGCCAGTTCCACCAGGGTAACCCCAAAATCCCAAAAAATCCTGGGAGTTCCCACGCAAAAATCCTGGGAAATCTCACCCAAAAATCCAGGAAATTCCCAGAAAATCCCAGAAAAATCCCGGATTTTCTTTGGAATCACAAAATTCCCGCGCTTTTACCCCAATTCTTGGCGGTTTTGGGGAATTTCACCCTAATCCCGCAGCGCCTGTTCTACCAGGGTAACCCAAAAAAACCCCCCAAAATCCCCCAAAATTCCCCAAATCCTGGGAGTTCCCACGCAAAAAACCGGGGAAATCCAAAAAAAATCCCAAATTTTCTTTGGAATCACGAAATTCCCGCATTTTTACCCCAATTCTTGGCGGGTTTTGGGAGAGTTTCACCCCAGTCCTGCAGCGCCAGTTCCACCAGGGTAACCCAAAACCCCCAAATCCAGGGAAATCCCCCAAAATGCTGGGAAATCCCCCAAAAATCCTGGGAATTCCCACCCAAAATCCTGGGAAACCCCAGAAATTCCAGGGCTTTTTCCCCGGGATCTTTGGGAATTTTGGGCACCGGAATTGAGGATTTGGGGGCTGAATTTCCCCAACCCCCCGAATTCCCGGGATTTTGGGGATTCATTCCCGGGATATTTGGGATTTATTCCCGGGATTTTTGGGGAATTTCTGGGATTTATTCCCAGGATATTTGGGATGAATTCCCTGGATTTTTTGGGATTTATTCCTGGGATTTCTGGGCTATTTGGGATTCATTCCCGGGATATTTGGGATTTATTCCTGGGATATTTTGGGGATTCATTCCCAGGATTTTTGGGGATTTATTCCTGGGATATTTGGGATTCATTCCCGGAATTTCTGGCATTCATTCCCTGGATATTTGGGCTATTTGGGGATTTATTCCCGGGATATTTGGGATGTTTTCCTTGGATTTTGGGGATTCATTTGTGGGATTTCTGGGGTTTATTCCTGGGATTTTTGGGATATTTGGGATTCATTCCCGGGATATTTGGGATTCATTCCTGGGCTCTCTGGGATATTTGGGATTCATTCCCTGGATTTTGGGATTTTTGGGGATTTATTCCCAGGCTATTTGGGGATTCATTCCCGGGCTATTTGGGGATTCATTCCCGGGCTATTTGGGATTCATTCCCGGGCTATTTGGGGATTCATTCCCGGGATATTTTGGGGATTCATTCCCGGGCTATTTGGGGATTCATTCCCGGGCTATTTGGGATTCATTCCCGGGCTATTTGGGGATTCATTCCCGGGATATTTTGGGGATTCATTCGCGGGATTTCTGGGGTTTATTCCCGGGATTTTTGGGATATTTGGGATTCATTCCCGGGCTATTTGGGATATTTGGGATTCATTCCCGGGATATTTGGGATTCATTCCCGGGATTTTTGGGGATTCATTCCCGGGATATTTGGGGATTCATTCCCGGGATTTCTGGGATTCATTCCCAGGATTTTTGGGATATTTTGGATTCATTCCCTGGATTTTTGGGATATTTGGGGATTCATTCCCGGGATATTTGGGATTTTTGGGATTCATTCCCGGGATATTTGGGGTTCATTCCCGGGCTATTTGGGATTCATTCCCGGGCTATTTGGGATTTTTGGGGATTCATTCCCGGGCTATTGGGGATTCATTCCCGGGATATTTTGGGATTCATTCCCGGACTATTTGGGATATTTGGGATTCATTCCCGGGATATTTGGGATATTTGGGATTCATTCCCGGGATATTTGGGATTCATTCCTGGGATTTTTGGGATATTTGGGGGTTCATTCCCAGGATATTTGGGATTCATTCCCGGGATATTTGGGATTTTTGGGATTTTGGGGATTCATTCCCGGGCTATTGGGGATATTTTGGGGATTCATTCCCGGGATTTTTGGGATATTTTGGGATTCATTCCCGGGCTCTCTGGGCTATTTGGGATTTTCGGGGATTCATTCCCGGGATTTTTGGGATATTTGGGGATTCATTCCTGGGCTATTTGGGATTTTTGGGATTCATTCCCGGGCTATTTGGGATTTTTTGGGATATTTTGGGATTCATTCCCTCCCCTCCCCTCCCCAGACCACGGCCTGGACCTGGCCGAGAAGGATTTCACCGTCAACGCCGTCGCCGGCGCCATGAAAAGTTTCTTCTCGGAGCTGCCGGAGCCGCTGGTGCCGTACGCCATGCAGCTGGAGCTGGTGGAGGCGCACAGTGAGTGCCTCGTTACTGCCCCCTAATTAGGGCTTAATTACCCGCCCCCCTAATTAGGGCTTAATTACCCGCCCCCCAAAGCAATACCCATTGTCCCCCCAAAAAATCCCCACTTGGCACCTGAAAAAAATCCAATTTCCTGTCAAAATCTCCCGGTTTTCCCACAAAAAAAATCCAATTTCCCCCCCAAAATCCCCTCGAGATCCCCATTTTCCTCCCCAAAATCCCCATTTCCCCCCAAAATCCCCATTTTCCTCCCCAAAATCCCCATTTCCCCCCAAAATCACCATTTTCCCCTAAAAATCCCCGTTTTTCCCCTCAAGATCCCCATTTTCCCCCAAAAATCCCTGTTTTTCCCCTCGAGATCCCCATTTTCCTCCCCAAAATCCCCATTTTCTTCCCCAAAATCCCCATTTTCCTCCCCAAAATCCCCATTTTCCCCTAAAAATCCCCATTTTCCTCCCCAAAATCCCCATTTTCCCCCAAAAATCCCCGTTTTTAACCCCAAAACCCCAATTCTGACCCTAAAAACCCCCAATTTTCCCCCCAAAAAATCACCATTTTCCCCTAAAAATCCCCGTTTTCCCTCTAGAAATCCCCGTTTTCCCTCCAAAAAATCTCCATTTTTTCCCCCTAAAAATCCCCAATTTTCACCCCAAAAATCCCCATTTTTCATCTCAAAAATCTCTATTTTATCCACGTAAAATCCCCATTGTCCCCCCAAAATCCCCAATATTCCCCCAAAATCCCCAATTTTCCCAAAAATCCCCAATTTTTCCCCCAAATCCCCCTTTTTTCCCCCCAAATCCCCAATTTCCCCCAAAAAACCCCAATTTTCACCCCCAAAAAACCCCAATTTTCACCCCCAAAATCCCCAATTTTCCCCCAAAAATCCCCAATTCTGACCCCAAAAAATCCCTATTTTCCCATAAAAATCCCCATTTTCTCTCCAAAAATCTCCGTTTTTCCCCCCAAACCCCCATTTCTGACCCCAAAATCCCCATTTTTCCCCCCAAAAACCCCATTTTTAACCCAAAATCCCCGTTTTTACTCCCAAATCCCTCATTTTTAACCCCAAAATCCCCAATTTTCCCCAAAAACCCCCAATTTTCCTCCCAAAAAAATCCCCATTTTCCCATAAAAATCCCTGTTTTCTCTCCAAAAACCCCCATTTTTCCCTTCAAACCCCCCATTTTTCCTCCCAAAAATCCCCATTTTAACCCCCAAACCCCCCATTTTTAACCCCAAAACCCCAATTTCTGACCCCAAAATCCCCATTAACTCCAAAACCCCCATTTTCCCCCCAAAATCCTCGATTCTTACCCCAAAACCCCAATTCTGACCCCAAAAAATCCCTATTTTCCCATAAAAATCCCCATTTTCTCTCCAAAAATCTCCATTTTCCCCCCCAAACCCCCATTTCTGACCCCAAACCCCCCATTTTTGACCCCAAACTCCCCATTTTTCCCCCAAAAAATCCCCATTTTTAACCCCCCAACCCCCCCATTTTTAACCCCAAAACCCCCAATTTTCCCCAAAAACCCCCAATTTTCCTCCCCAAAAAATCCCCATTTTTCCATAAAAATCCCCGTTTTCTCTCCAAAAATCCCCATTTTTCCCCCCAAAAATCCTCATTTTTAACCCCCAAACCCCCAATTTCCCCCCAAAATCCCTGATTCTGACCCCAAAATCCCCAATTCTGACCCCAAAAAAATCCCCATTTTCCCATAAAAATCCCCGTTTTCTCTCCAAAAATCTCCATTTTCCCCCCAAACCTCCTTTTTTCCCCCCCAAACCCCCATTTCTGACACCAAAATCCCCATTTCTGACCCCAAACCCCCATTTCTGACTCCAAAATTCCCATTTTTCCCCCAAAATCCCCCATTTTTAACCCCAAAACCCCCAATTTTCCCCTCAAAAAATCCCCATTTTCCTATAAAAATCCCCGTTTTCTCTCCAAAACTCTTCATTTTTCCCCCCAAAAATCCTCATTTTTAACCCCCAAACCCCCCCATTTTTAACTCCAAAATCCCCAATTCTGACCCCAAAATCCCCGATTCTGACCCCAAAAAATCCCCATTTTCCCATAAAAATCCCCGTTTTCTCTCCAAAAAATCTCCATTTTTCCCCCAAAAATTCCCATTTTTCCCCCCCAAACCCCCCGTTTTTAACCCAAAATCCCCATTTTTACTCCCAAATCCCCCATTTTTAACCCCAAACCCCCAATTTTCCTCCCCCAAAAACCCCATTTTCTCATAAAAATCCCCGTTTTCTCTCCAAAAACCCCCATTTTTCCCCCCAAATTCCCATTTTTAACCCAAAATCCCCATTTTTAACCCCCAAACCCCCATTTTTCCCCCAAAAATCCCCAATTCTGACCCCAAAACATCCCTATTTTCCCATAAAAATCCCCGTTTTCTCTCCAAAAATCCCCATTTTTCCCCCAAAAAATCCTCATTTTTAACCCCCAAACCCCCAATTTCCCCCCAAAATCCCCAATTCTGACCCCAAAAAATCCCCATTTTCCCATAAAAATCCCCGTTTTCTCTCCAAAAATCTCCGTTTTCCCCCCCAAACCCCCCCATTTCTGACCCCAAAAACCCCCATTTCTGACTCCAAAATTCCCACTTTTCCCCCCAAAATTCCCATCTTTCCCCCAAAATCCCCCATTTTTAACCCCAAAACCCCCAATTTCCCCCCAAAATCCCTGATTCTGACCCCAAAATCCCCAATTCTGACCCCAAAAAATCCCCATTTTCCCATAAAAATCCCCATTTTTCCCCCCAAAACCCCCATTTTCCCCCCAAAATCCCCATTTTTCCCCCCAAAATCCCCATTTTTCCCCCCAAACCCCCATTTCTGACCCCAAAATCCCCATTTTTCACCCCAAAATCCCCATTTTTCACCCCAAAATCCCCCATTTTTCCACCCAAAAACCCCCATTTCTGACTCCAAAACTCCCATTTTTCCCCCCCAAAAATCCCCATTTTCCCATAAAAATCTTTTTAACCCAAAATCCCCATTTTTCCCCCCAAAATCCCCATTTTCCCCCCCCCCAGAGATCAACGACCGGGAGCAGAAGCTGCTGGCGCTGCGGGAGGTGCTGCGGAAATTCCCGCGCGAGAACTACGAGGTCTTCAAGTACGTCATCGCGCACCTGAACAGGTGAGCTCGGGGGGGGCACGGCTGGGGGGTTCGGGGATCGCGCACCTGAACAGGTGAGCTCGGGGGGGTGCCAGGGGGGTTCGGGGATCTGGGGAAATTTATTTGGAATTTTTTGGGGATTTTTTGGGAATTTTTTTGCCATTTTTCGGTGATTTTTTGTGATTTTTCAACGATTTTTTGTGTTTTTTCAACGATTTTTTGTGATTTTTCGACGATTTTTTGTGATTTTTTTGTGATTTTTCGGCGATTTTTTGTGATTTTTCGGTGATTTTTTTTTGTGATTTTTCAATGATTTTTTTTGTGATTTTTCAACGATTTTTTTGTGATTTTTCGGCAATTTTTTTCTGATTTTTCAACGATTTTTTTGTGATTTTTCAGCGATTTTTTGTGATTTTTTTGGCAATTTTTTTGTGATTTTTCAACGATTTTTTTGTGATTTTATAACGATTTTTTTGTGATTTTTTTAATGATTTTTTTGTGATTTTTCAACGATTTTTTTGTGATTTTTCAGCGATTTTTTGTGATTTTTTTAATGATTTTTTGTGATTTTTTTGCAGATTTTTTTTTAAGTATTTTGGATATTTTTTTTTTTTTGGAATTTTTTTCACAATTTTTTTTCGTGATTTTTGGGAATTTTTTTGGGAGTTTTTTTTGCGATTTTTCCCAATTTTTTCTGTGATTATTTGGGGATTTTTTGTGATTTTTTTTTCTGGGATTTTTTGGTGACTTTTTTTGCAATTTTTTTGTGATTTTTCGGTGAATTTTTGCCTTTTCTTTTGACATCTTTTGGAATTTTTTTTAAATATTTTTGGAATTTTTTGTGATTTTTTGTGATTTTTTTGCGATTTTTTTGCTTTTTTTTTCTACGATTTCTGGTGAATTTTTGCCTTTTTTTTTAATTTTTGGGATTTTTTTGGAATTTTTTTGCAATTTTTCCTGATTTTTTTGCCTTTTTTTCTGTGATTTTTTTGTGATTTTTCAGCAATTTTTTGTGATTTTTTTGCAGATTTTTTTTTAAATTTTTTTTTAAGTATTTCAGATTTTTTTTAACGTTTTTGGAACTTTTTCACAATTCTTTGCGATTTTTTGGCGATTCTTTGTGAATTTTTTTGCAATTTTTTTGTGATTTTTTTGTGATTTTTTGGGGGGTTTTTTGCGGTTTTTTTGAGATATTTTGAAATTTTTTTGGATTTTTTTTGGAATTTTTTCGCAATTTTTTGTGATTTTTTGGTGATATTTTGTGATGTTTTTTCTGTGATTTTCCGGCAATTTTTTGTGATTTTTTGCAGTTTTGGTTTTTTTCGGACGTATGTTGGAATGTATTTGTTTTGGGGGTTTGTTGGGGCATTTTTAGGGATTTTTGGGACATTTTTGGGCTTTTTTGGGGTTTTTTCGGGGGGGCATTTTTGGGGTTGTTTTGGGACATTTTTGGGGTATTTTTGGGATTTTTTTGGGGCATTTTTTGGGATTTTTTGGTGATTTTCTGGGGGTTTTTTGGGATTTTTTAGGACACTTTGGAGGGCTTTTTTGGGGGATTTTTTGGGGATTTTCTGGGGTATTTTTGGGATTTTTTTGGGATTTTTTAGGACACTTTGGAGGGCTTTTTTGGGGCATTTTTGGGATTTTTTGGGGGGGCATTTTTGGGGTTTTTTGGGACATTTTTGGGGTTTTGGGGCATTTTTGGGGTTGCTTTGGGGTATTTTTGGTGCATTTTTGGGACATTTTTTGGGGTTTTTTGGGTTTTTTTGGGACATTTTTGTGTTTTTTGGGGATTTTCTGGGATTTTTTGGGGTTGTTTTGGGGCATTTTTTGGGATTTTTGGGGGTTTTTTGGGACATTTTTGGGGATTTTTTGGGGCACATTTGAAGGAATTTTCCCCCTTTGGGCGCCGTTTTTGGGGCCATTCCTGGAGAATTTGGGGGGAATTTTTGGGGCTCTGCTGACCCCTGAGTGACCCCTGAGTGACCACCGAGTGACCACTGAGTGACCACTGAGTGACCACCGAGTGACCCCTGAGTGACCACCGAGTGACCACTGAATGACCACTCTGTCCGTGTCCACCTCAGGGTCACCCTGATGACCACCAAGAACTTGACCCTGGGGGATTTGGGGTCATTTTTTGGGTGATTTTGGTGGGAATTTTTGCAGTTTTGGGGTTTCCTGGGGTCTGCTGACCACCCAGTGACCACTCCATCCTTGTCCACCCCAGCGTGAGCCAGCAGCACGTGGTCACCCTGATGACCACTGAGAACCTGTCCTGGGGGATTTCGGGGTCATTTTTTGGGTGATTTTGGTGGGAATTTTTGCAGTTTTGGGGTTTCCTGGGGTCTGCTGACCATTGAGTGACCACTCTGTCCGTGTCCACCTCAGAGTGACCATGGTGGTCAGCAGGAACCTGTCCTGGGGGATTTCGGGGTCATTTTTTGGGTGATTTTGATGGGAATTTTTGCAGTTTTGACGTTTTTTGGGGTCTGCTGACCATTGAGTGACCACTCCATCCTTGTCCACCTCAGGGTGAGCCAGCAGCACCGCGTCACCCTGGTGACCAACGAGAACTTGACCTGGGGGATTTGGGGTCATTTTTTGGGTGATTTTGACGGGAATTTTTGCAGTTTTGACGTTTTTTGGGGTCTGCTGACCATTGAGTGACCCCTCTGTCCATGTCCACCTCAGGGTGAGCCAGCAGCACCGCGTCAACCTGATGACCAGCGAGAACCTGTCCATCTGCTTCTGGCCGACGCTGATGCGGCCGGACTTCAGCACCATGGACGCGCTGACGGCCACCAGGACCTACCAGACAATCATCGAACTCTTCATCCACCAGTGCCCCTTCTTCTTCCCCGTCCGGCCGCCCCCGGACACGCCCGGCTCGCCCGGCCCGGCTCCGGCCGCGCTGCCCTTCCCGGCGCCGCCGCCCTCCCCTCCCCGGACGCCGTCGCCGGAGCCGCTGGAGGCCTGAGGGGGGCCTGGGCAGTGACCGCTGGGACGTCCGGCCGCGCCGGGGGCCGCGGCGGCGCTTGGGGGGGCTCGGACCCTCGGACCTTGGCCCGGAGGTTTCTCTCTCTCGCTCTCTCTTCTCTCTCCGGCCGAGACTTTGGCGGCCGGAAGGACGGACGGACGGACGGACGGACACCCCGAGGAGGGGCCTGGCAGGGGGGTGAGGGGCGGCCGGGGTGGCCTGAGGGTCATCCCAGCTGGGCCGGAGTGGTGCAAGGTGGTCCAGTGGTCATCCAAGGTGGTCCAATGGTCATCCAAGGTGGCCTGAGGGTCATCCCAGGTGGTCCAATGGTCATCCAAGGTGGCCTGAGGGTCATCCCAGGTGGTCCAATGGTCATCCAAGGTGGCCTGAGGGTCGTCCAAGGTGGTCCAGTGGTCATCCCAGGTGGTCCAGGGTGGCCTGAGGGTCATCCCAGGTGGTCCAAGGTGGCCTGAGGGTCATCCCAGGTGGTCCAGTGGTCATCCCGGGTGGTCCAAGGAGGCTTGAGGGTCATCCAAGGTGGTCCAATGGTCATCCCAGGTAGTCCAGTGGTCATCCCAGGTGGTCCAAGGTGGCCTGAGGGTCATCCAAGGTGGTCCAATGGTCATCCCAGGTGGTCCAATGGTCATCCCAGGTAGTCCAGTGGTCATCCCAGGTGGTCCAAGGTGGCCTGAGGGTCATCCCAGGTGGTCCAGGGTGGCCTGAGGGTCATCCAAGGTGGTCCAATGGTCATCCCAGGTGGTCCAAGGTGGCCTGAGGGTCATCACAGGTGGGCCGGAGTGGTCCAGTGGTCATCCAGGGTGGCCCAAGGGTCATTCCAGGTGGCCTGAGGGTCATTTGAAGTGGTCCAGTGTGGTCCAGTGGTCATTCCAGGGTGGCCCAAGGGTCATTCAAGGTGGTCCAGTTGTCATCCAAGGTGGCTCAAGAGGCGTCCAGGGTGGTCCAGGGTGGCCTGGGGGTCATTCAAGGTGGTCCAGTGTGGTCCAGTGGTCATCCAAGGTGGCTCGAGGGTCATCCAGGGTGGCCCAAGGGTCATCCAGCGTTGACCGAGGTCCACCCGACATCTTCCAGTGCGGCCCAAGGGTGGCCTGAGGGTCACCCAAGGTGGCCCAGGGTGGCCTGGGGCTCATCTGAGGTGGTCCTGGGTGGCCCGAGGACCTTCCAGCATTGTCCAGTGTGGTCCAAGGTCCACCCAGCGTGGTCCAGGGCGTGTCCACGGTGGCCTGAGGGAGATCCAAGTTGGCCAAGGACCATCCAAGGAGATCCAAGGTGGCCCCAGGTCCATCCCAGGTGGCCCAAGGGGGTTGAAGGTCCATCCAAGGCTCATCCATCGTTGCCCAAAGTCCATCCCAGGTGGCTCCAGGTCCATCCCAGGAGATCCCAGGTTGCCCGAAGCCCATCCAGGGTGGCCCAGCCTGCTCCCAGGTGGCCCAAAGTCCATCCCAGGTGGCTCCAGGTCCATCCCAGGAGATCTGAAGTTGCCCAAGGTCCCTCTGAGGTCACCCAGGGCTCACCCAGCATTGCCCAGGGTCCATCCCAGGAGATCCCAGGTTGCCCAAAGCCCATCCAGGGTGGCCCAGGATGGCCCAAAGTCCATCCAGGGTTGTTTAAGGTGGTCCAAGGTCCATCCCAGGAGGTCCAAGGTCCATCCAAGGTTGCCCAAGGTCCATCCAGAGTGGCCAGAGTTACATCCAAGGTGGCCCAAGGTCCATCCCAGGAGGCCCAAGGTCCATCCAAGGTGGTTTGAGGTGGTCCCAGGTGGCCCAAGGTCCATCCCAGGAGATCCCAGGTTGCTCAAGGTCCATCCCAGGAGGTCCAAGGTCCACCCAAGATGGTTTGAGGTGGCCCCAGGTGGCCCAAGGTCCATCCCAGGAGATGCAAGGTTGCTCAAGGTCCATCCCAGGTTGCCCAAAGCCCATCCCAGGAGGCCCAAGGTCCATCCAAGAAGGTTTGAGGTGGCCCAAGGTCCATCCCAGGAGGTCCCAGGTGGCCCAAAATCCACCCCGGGTGGTGCCACCTCCCCCAAGGCTCCTCCAGCGTTGCCCAAGGCCCAGCCCAGGTGACCCAAAGGCCACCCCAAAGGTCACCCAAAGGTCACCCAAAGGTCACCGTGGCTCCTCAGAGCCCCCCCCGGACCCCAAAATTCCCCAAATTCCCCCCAAATTCCCCAAACCCCGCCCCAAAGCACTTACGGGGGGGGGGTGGGGAAGGAGCCTGGGCCCCCTCCCCTCCCCCACCCCAAATTCGGGCTTTTCCCACCCCTCCCCCCCCCAGGGGAGGAATTTTTGGGGCGAATTCCCAAAAAAAAAACCGGGAACGCCGGAGTCCGGGGGGCTCGGGGTTGGGGGGATTTGGGGGGAATTTGGGGGTCCCGGAGCCCCCCCCGGGCCGGAGCGTCGATGGTACCACCGGGACCCCCCCGGGTCCCTGAGCACTTTAGGTCGCCCCCGAGAGCCCCAAAAAAGGCACAAAAATCCCCAAAACTGAGACGGAAAAAAGGGCTCCTCCCCCTCCCCCCCCCAAATTCCCAAATTTCCCACCCCGGGGGGATTTAAAAACAAAACCTCGGGGAGGGGGGGAAAGGCAAAATCGGCTTTTTCCCCCCCAAAAAATGGGGTTTGTGGGGTTTTTTGGGCGCGAAAAACGGGATTTTTGGTTTCAGCCGGAGGAGCCTTTTTTGGGGGGATTTTGGTGCCGGGAGTGGGGGGGGGGGAGGGGAAAAAACCCGCGAAGGAAAATCCCAACAAAACCTGGGAATTGGGAGGAGTTTTCCCTAAAAAACACAAAAAAAAACCAACGGGAAAAAGGAAAAAAAAAGGAAAAAAACAACAAAAACCACGGAGTGGAGCCGTTTTCCTGCCACGTGCCGGGGATTTGGGGCCAGAATCCCGGGATTTGGGGCTTTTTGGGGTTTTTGTTGTTTGGGTTTTTTTTCCTGGGGATTTGGGGTTTGGTTTTTTTTTTCCAATTTGGTTTTTTCCCCTTTTTTTTTGATTTTTTTTTTATTTTTTTTGATTTTTTTTTTTTTTTTTGATTTTTTTTTTAATTTTTTTTTTTTTTTTTTTGGATTTTTTTGGATTTTTTTTGGATTTTTTTGGATTTTTTTTTTCTGGGATGAGCCCTTAGGAAAGGCGGGGGGAGGAGCCGGGGAGCCGCCGTAAATTATTGTTTCCATAAGAAATAAAAAAAAACACAAAAAGAATTCCATAAAAAACCCCAATCCCGGAATTCCCACCCCAAAAAATCCGCGGGGTTTCCGCCGCCAGAGCTCCGGGCTGGGGGAGGAGGGGGGGATTTTTTGGGATGAAAAAAAATCCGGGAAAATTCCCCAAAAAAAAGTCCTGGCAGGAGAATTCCTTTTTCTCCTGTTTTTTTGGGTTTTTTTTTTATCGGGTTTTGGTGGGAATTTTGGGGTTTTTGGGTTTTTTTTCCCCTCCTCCCCGGTTTTCCCGGGATTTTTTGGGGGGTTTTAGTGCATGAGGAAAGGGCCAGGAATTCCCGGGGGAAAAGAAAACAACAGAAAAAAGGAAAAAAAATAAAAATCACGGAAGGAAGAGAAAAAAGGAGAAAAAAAGGAAAAAAAAAAAGGAAAGAAAAGGGAAAAAAAAAGGAGACTCGGGCGGAGGCGGAGATTGTTCCTTGGGAAAGGGAAATTCCCAGGAAATCCGGGGCGGGGCTGGGAACTGGGAACTGGGACTGAACTGGGAGAACTGGAATTGGGAAATTGGGATTGAACTGGGAGCTGGGACTGAACTGGGAGAACTGGGAATGGGGAAAATGGGATTGGACCGGGACTGGACTGGGATTGAACTGGGAGAACTGGGAATTGGGATTGAACTGGGAATTGGGGTTGGGAAAATGGGATTGAATTGGGAACTGGGATTGAATTGGGAACTGGGATTGGACTGGGAATTGGAACTGGGAAATGGGGGATTGGACTGGGACTGGACTGACACTGAACTGGGAGAACTGGGAATTGGGAACTGGGATTCAACTGGGACTGGACTGGGAATTGGGAAATTGGGATTGAACTGGGAATTGGGAACTGGGAAATTGGATTGGACTGGGACTGGACTGACACTGAACTGGGAATTGGGAACTGGGATTGAACTGGGACTGGATTGGGAATTGGGAAATTGGGATTGAACTGGGAGTTGAGAAGGGAAAATGGGATTGGACTGGGAATTGGGAACTGGGAGTGGACTGGGATTGAACTGGGAGAACTGGGAATTTGGGATTGAACTGGGACTGGACTGGGAACTGGGAAATTGGGATTGAACTGGGAATTGGAACTGGAACTGGACTGGGATTGAACTGGGAACTGGGATTGAATTGGGAACTGGGAAATTGGGATTGAACTGGGGACTGGACTGGGATTGAACTGGGAGAACTGGGAATTGGGAAAATGGGATTGAACTGGGAGTTGAGAAGGGAAAATGGGATTGGACTGGGAATTGGGAACTGGGAGTGGACTGGGATTGAACTGGGAGAACTGGGAACTGGGGTTGGGAAATTGGGATTGAACTGGGAATTGGGGAGGAGAAACTGGGATTGAACTGGGAATTGGGAACCGGGACTGGACTGGGATTGAACTGGGAGAACTGGGATTTGGGGTTGAACTGGGAAATGGGATTGGACTGGAAACTGGGAAATGGGGATTGAACTGGGAATTGGGAACTGGGAAATTGGGATTGGACTGGATTGAACTGGGAATTGGGAGCTGGGATTGAACTGGGAGTGGGCACTGGGAATCGGGGAGGAGAAACTGGGATCGAACTGGGAATTGGGATTGGACTGGGAACTGGGATTGAATTGGGAATTGGGAAATTTGGATTGAACTGGGAATTGGGAACTGGGAAATTGGGATTGAACTGGGAGCTGGGATTGAATTGGGAGCTGGGATTGAACTGGGAATCGGGGAGGAGAAACTGGGATCGAACTGGGAATTGGGGGAAAATTGGCTTTGAACTGGGAATGGGGAATTCCCCCTCCCCCAAGTGCTGGCCACGCCCCCTTTGACCCTCATTAACATGCTCAGTCCCACCCCTTTCCTTATGGCCACGCCCATTCCCTGTCCCCGCCCCCTCTGCACTCCCATTGGTGGCGCCGCCTGTCAATCACCGCGGCCCCGCCCCCTCCCCTCCGACGCTGCGCTCTGATTGGCCAGGGCACCAAAAAAACGACCAAAACTCGACTTTTTCACCTTAAAACGCCTTTTTGGGGTGGGGGAGGTGCCAGAGGGGGCGGGGTCCGTCCAGGTTGTGGCCACGCCCCTCTGTCCTCCCTCAGGACTGCTCTGATTGGCTGAACACTCAAGCCACGCCCCCCACAAAAGCCACGCCCCTTTAGACGGCCAATGCGGGGCGGCTTCGGAAGTTCCCGGGAGGAATTTTGGGAATTCCGGGAGAAATTCTGGGAATCCCGAGCGAAATTCTGGGAATCCCACAGAGAATTTTGGGAACCCGAGAGGAATTTTGGGAATTCTGCCAAGAATTTTGGCAATTCTGTGAAAAAATTTGGGAATCCTGCAAAAAATTTGGGGATTGTGGAGGGAATTTTGGGAATCCTGCGAAAAATTTTGGAAATTCTGGAGGGAATTTTGGGAATCCTGCGAAAAATTTTGGAAATTCTGGAGGGAATTTTGGGAATTCTGTGAAAGATTTTGGGAATCCCGCGAGGAATTTTTGGATCCCCCCCCCCAGAGGAATTCTGGGAATCCTGGAGGCAATTTTGGAGGGAATTCTGAGAGAACTTTTGGGAATTCCGGGCGGAATCCCAGGAATTCCCGAGCTCCCTCCCCTTTGGGGTCACCTCCAAAACCCCAAAATCCCAAAATCCGGGGGGGCCGAGTTCCCCTCCCCCCTGGGAACCCAAAACCCCGAGGCCAAAACCATTTCCGGGCCTTTTTTCCCAAAAAAAAACCCAAACAGAGGCAGGAAAAGGCCGGGAATGGGGGATTTTTGGGAATTTTTGGGAATTCAGAGCTCCTCCAGCCCGTCCTCCTCGGGCGGGAATTGGGGGATTTTTGGGAATTTTTGGGGAATTCAGAGCTCCTCCAGCCCGTCCTCCTCGGGGCGGGAATTGGGGGATTTTTGGGAATTTTTGGGAATTCAGAGCTCCTCCAGCCCATCCTCCTCGGGCGGGAATTGGGGGATTTTTGGGAATTTTTGGGAATTCAGAGCTCCTCCAGCCCGTCCTCCTCGGGCGGGAATTGGGGGATTTTTGGGAATTTTTGGGAATTCAGAGCTCCTCCATGTCCAGCCCATCCTCCTCGGGCGGGAATTGGGGGATTTTTGGGAATTTTTGGGAATTCAGAGCTCCTCCAGCCCGTCCTCCTCGGGCGGGAATTGGGGATTTTTTGGGATTTTTTGGGAATTCAGAGCTCCTCCAGCCCGTCCTCCTCGGGCAGGAATTGGGGGATTTTTTGGGAATTTTTGGGAATTCAGAGCTCCTCCAGCCCGTCCTCCTCGGGCGGGAATTGGGGGAATTTTTTGGGAATTTTTGGGAATTCAGAGCTCCTCCAGCCCGTCCTCCTCGGGCGGGAAGTCGCCGGCAGTGACGCTCTGGGGCCGCACGAAGGCGCCGCAGCCCGGGGGGCACTCGAAGTAACGGCGCCCGCCCACGCTGGGGGGGCAGAGCGGGGATACGGTCACCTCGGGAGCCCCCAAAATCCCCCAAAATCACCTCGGGAGCCCCCAAAATCCCCCAAAATCACCTCGGGAGCCCCCAAAATCCCTTCAGGAGCCCCCAAAATCCCCTCAGAGCCCCCAAAATCCCCTCAGAGCACCCAAAATCCCCCAAAATCCCCTCAGGAGCCCCCAAAATCCCTTCAGAGCACCCAAAATCCCCCAAAATCCCCTCAGGAACCCCCAAAACCCCCAAAATCCCCTCAGAGCCCCCAAAATCCCTTCAGGAGCCCCCAAAATCCACTCAGGAGCCACCAAAATCCTCTCAGGAGCCCCCAAAATCCCCTCAGGAGCCCCCAAAATCCCTTCAGGAGTCCCCAAAATCCCCCAAAATCCCTTCAGGAGCCCCTAAAACCCCCAAAATCCCTTCAGGAGCCCCCAAATCCCCTCAGGAGCCCCAAAATCCCCTCAGGAGCCACAAAAATCCCTTCAGGAGCCCCCAAAATCCCCTCAGGAGCCCCCAAAACCCCCAAAATCCCCTCAGGAGCCCCAAAATCCCCTTCAGGAGCCCCCAAAATCCCCTCGGGAGCCCCCAAAATCCCCTAAAATCCCCTCGGGAGCCCCCAAAATCCCCTCAGGAGCCCCCCAAATCCCTTCAGGAGCCCCCAAAACCCCAAAATCCCCTCAGTGCCCCCAAAATCCCCTCAGGAGCCCCCAAAATCCCCTAAGGAGCCACGAAAATCCCTTCAGGAGCCCCCAAATCCCCTCAGGAGCCCCCAAAAAATCCCCAGAACCCCTTCAGGGATCCTCCAAACCCCCCCTGGGACCCCCCAAAATTCCCCCCCCCCAATCTTCCCCTGCAGGATCCCCCCAATTCCCCCCCCAGGACCCCCCAAACCCCCTTGGGACCCCCCAAATCCCCCCCGAGCCCCCTCAAACCCCCCTCCCAAAATTCCCCCCCAAACCCCCCGGGGCCCCCCAATCCCCCAGGACCCCTCAGAATTCCCCCAAACCCCCTCCAGGACTCCCTAATTCCCCCCCCGGGACCCCCCAAATCCCCTCCAGGACCCCCCAAAATTTCCCCCCAAACCCCTCCAGGACCCCCCAAATCCCCTCGAGCCCCCCCAAATACCCCCCGGGCCCCCCCAAATCCCTCCCCACGGGACCCCCCCAAATCCCCTCCAGGACCCCCCAAACCCCCCCGGGCCCCTCCAAACCCCTCCAGGACTCCCAAATCCCCCCCCGGGACCCCCCAATCCCCTCCAGGACCCCCCAAAATTTCCCCCAAACCCCTCCAGGACTCCCCAAATCCCCTCCAGGACCCCCCAAACCCCCTCCAGGACCCCCCAATCCCCTCCAGGACCCCCCAAATCCCCCCCCAGGACCCCCCAATCCCCTCCAGGACCCCCCAAAATTTCCCCCAATCCCCTCCAGGACCCCCCAAATCCCCCCCGGGCCCCCCCCAAACCCCCTTGGGACCCCCCCAATCCCCTACAGGACCCCCAAATCCCCCCCAGGACCCCCCAAACCCCCCCAGGACTCCCTAAATCCCCTCCAGGACCCCCCAAACCCCCCCAGGACCCCCCAAATCCCTTCCAGGACCCCCCCAAAATTTCCCCCAAACCCCTCCAGGACCCCCCAAATCCCCTCCAGGACCCCCCAAACCCCCCCGGCCCCCTCACCTGCCGTCGTGCTTGCCCAGCGGTTCATCGTAGCACACCCCCACCCACAGGCCGGCTTGAACTCCGTCTCACCTTCGGGGGGGGGGGCGGGGAGGGGAAAACAAAACAACCCCGGCAAACAAAACACCACAAAACCGGGAAAAAGAGAGAAAAAAACCCGGGAGGGAACCCCCGGGGGTTTTCATTTCACCGGGGGCAGCGGCAGAGCGGCTCCCCGGGGGGCACGGGGGGGGCTCGGGCACGCACCCACGAAGGCGATGGTGCCGCGGCGGCGGGGCTGGCCCGGCAGCCGCACCTCGCAGCGGGAGCCCGGGGCCAGCGCCGCCGCCGCCGCCGCCTCCTGCGCCCGCCGCTGCTCCCGCTCCCGCTGCCGCTCCTGCTCCCGCTCCCGGTCCCAGCGGCCCCAGGAGCGCTGCCGCAGGAAGGAGCGCACCGACTCTGCGGGGACACCGCGGGCGGGCGGGCGGTCACACGGGGAGGGGTTTGGGTCCCGCTCCCGGTCCTTCTCCCTGTCCCGGTCCCGTTCCCACTCCCAGGGCCCGTTCCCACTCCCAGGTCCCATTCCCTCTCCCGGTCCCGTTCCCTCTCCCGGTCCCGTTCCCTCTCCCAGTCCGTTCCCTCTCCCGGTCCCGTTCCCTCTCCCGGTCCCGTTCCCACTTCCGGTCCCGTTCCCTCTCCCAGTCCCTCTCCCGTTCCATTCCCGCTCCCGTTCCCACTCCCTCTTCCAGTCACATTCCCTCTCCCGCCCCCGTTCCCGGTCCCGGTCCCGGTCCCAGCGGCCCCAGGAGCGCTGCCGCAGGAAGGAGCGCACCGACTCTGCGGGGACACCGCGGTCACACCGGGAGGGGTTTGGGTCCCGCTCCCGGTCCCTCTCCCCGTCCCGGTCCCGCTCCTTCTCCCGTTCCAATTCCCGCTCCCGGTCCCGGTCCCTCTCCCACTCCCCACTCCCAGTCCCTCTCCCTCTCCCGCTCCCGGTTCCTCTCCCGCCCCCGTTCCCGTTCCCGCTCCCGGTCCCTCTCCTGCTCCCATTCCCGCTCCCGGTCCCGGTCCCTCTCCCATTTCCGCCCCGTTACCGGTCCCGTTCCCGGTCTCTCTCCCACTCCCAGTCCCTCTCCCGCTCCCGGTTCCTCTCCCGCCCCCGTTCCCGGTCCGGTTCCCAGTCCCTCTCCCGCTCCCGGGTCCTCTCCCAGTCCCGTTCCCACTCCCGTTCCCGCTCCCGTTCTCTCTCCCGGTCCCATTCCCGTTCCCGGTCCTGTTCCGCTCCCGTTCCCTCTCCCACTCCCAGTCCCACTCCCGGTCCCGGTCCCGGTCCCAGCGGCCCCAGGAGCGCTGCCGCAGGAAGGAGCGCACCGACTCTGCGGGGACACCGCGGTCACACCGGGAGGGGTTTCGGTCCCCTTCCCGGTCCCGGTCCCTCTCCAGCTCCCGTTCCCGCTCCCGTTCCCGGTCCCGTCCCCGTTCCCTCTTTCACTCCCAATCACATTGCCATTCCCGTTCCCGTTCCCTCTCCCGGATCCCGTTCCCGGTCCCAGCGGCCCCACGAGCGCTGCCGCAGGAAGGAGCGCACCGACTCTGCGGGGACACCGCGGTCACACCGGGAGGGGTTTGGGTCCCGCTCCCGGTCCCGGTCCCTCTCCAGCTCCCTTTCCCGCTCCCGTTCCCGGTCCCTCTCCCTCTCCTGCTCCAATTCCCATTCCCGGTCCCTCTCCCGCTCCTGGTTCCTCTCCCGCCCCCGTTCCCGTTCCCGGTCCCTCTCCCACTCCCAGTCCCATTCCCACTCCCAGGTCCCGTTCCCACTCCCAGTCCCTCTCCCGCCCCCGTTCCCATTCCGGTCCAGCGGCCCCAGGAGCGCTGCCGCGGGAAGGAGCGCGGGGGGCTCTGCGGGGACATCGAGGGGACATCGGGCAGGGTGGCACTTTGGGGACAGGGGCAGGCTGACCCCGCCCCCGGTCCCGGTCCCGTTCCCAGCGGCCCCAGCAGGGGGACAGCAGCCGTGTCCCTGCCCCGTGTCCCCAACGTCCCCAACCCCCTGAGCCCTCCTGGTGTCCCCCATGTCCCCGAGGCCACCCCTGCTCCTGCTGCTGTCACTCTCGGTCACTTGGCACACGGCCCCAGCACCCCCAATGTCCCCAGCACCCCAATGTCCCCAGCTCCCCAATGTCCCCAGCCCCCAATGTCCCCAGTGTCCCCAGCACCCCAACACCCAATGTCCCCAATGTCCCCAACACCCCAATGTCCCCAACACCCCAATGTCTAACGTCCCCAACCTTTCAATGTCCCCAACACCCCAATGTCCCCAATGTCCCCAACCCCCAATGTCCCCAACACCCCAGCCCCCAATGTCCCCATCGTCCCCAGCACCCCAACACCCCAATGTCCCCAATGTCCCCAGCACCCCAATGTCCCCAACCCTTCTATGTCCCCAGCACCCCAATGTCCCCAGCACCCCAATGTCCCCAACCCTTCAATGTCACCAACACCCCAATGTCCCCAACGTCCCCAACCCCTCAACGTCCCCAACACCTCAAAATCTTCAACACCTCCAATGTCCCCAACCTTTCAATGTCCCCAACACCCCAATGTCCCCAGCACCGCAATGTCCCCAACCTTTCAATGTTCCCAGCACTTCCAATGTCCCCAACGTCCCCAACACCCCAATGTCCCCAACCCTCCAATGTCCCCAACATCCCCAGCACCCCCGCTGTCCCCAGCCCCCGCTGTCCCCAGCCCCCGCTGTCCCCGCCCCCCCCGCTGTCCCCGCTGTCCCCAGGGCCACCTGTCCTCTTGTCGTAGTCGCTCTCGGCCATCTCGTACTTGGGCACCTGTGACAGGTCCTCAAACTGCCCCGCCCGGGCCCCGCTGCGGTCGGTCACCTGCGGGGGACAGGGCCGGGGGGCTGGGTGACCCATGGGTGATCCATGGGGGGCCCTGGGTGACCCATGGGGGGCCCTGGGTGATCCACGGGGGGTCCCTGGGTGATCCATGGGGGGCCCTGGGTGATCCATGGGGGGCCCTGGGTGCCCCTGGGTGCTCCTGAGTGATCCATGGGGGCCCTGGGTGATCCATGGGGGGCCCTGGGTGCCCCTGGGTGCTCCTGAGTGATCCATGGGGGCCCTGGGTGATCCATGGGGGTCCCTGGGTGACCCATGGGGGGCCCTGGGTGATCCATGAGGGTCCCTGGGTGATCCATGGGGGCCCTGGGTGATCCATGGGGGGCCCTGGGTGATCCATGGGGGATCCATGGGGGTCCCTGGGTGATCCATGGGGGCCCTGGGTGATCCATGGGGGGCCCTGGGTGATCCATGGGGGATCCATGGGGGGCCCTGGGTGATCCATGTGGGGCCCTGGGGGTCCCTGGGTGATCCATGGGGGTCCCTGGGGGATCCATGGGGGGCTCTGGGTGATCCATGTGGGGCCCTGGGGGTCCCTGGGTGATCCATGGGGGTCCCTGGGTGATCCATGGGGGATCCATGGGGGGCCTGGGTGATCCATGGGGGCCCTGGGTGATCCCTGGGTGATCCTGGGGGGTCCCTGGGGGATCCATGGGGGGGCTCTGGGTGATCCATGTGGGGCCCTGGGGGTCCCTGGGTGATCCATGGGGGTCCCTGGGTGATCCATGGGTGATCCATGGGGGCCCTGGGTGATCCATGGGGGGCCCTGGGTGATCCATGGGGGGCCCTGGGTGATCCATGGGGGGTCCCTGGGTGATCCATGGGGGGCCCTGGGTGATCCATGGGGGGCCCTGGGGTCCCTGGGTGATCCATGGCGGATCCATGGGGGGCCCTGGAGGTCCATGGGGGCCCTGGGTGACCCATGGGGGTCCCTGGGTGATCCATGGGTGATCCATGGGGCCCCTGGGTGATCCATGGGGGGCCCTGGGTGATCTATGGGTGATCCATGGGGGTCCCTGGGTGATCCATGGGGGGCTCTGGGTGATCCATGGGTGATCCATGGGGGTTCCCGGGGGATCCATGGGGGTCCCCGGGGGGCCCTGGGTGATCCATGGGGCCCCTGGGTGATCCATGGGGGGCCCTGGGTGATCTATGGGTGATCCATGGGGGGTCCATGGGTGATCCATGGGGGGCCCTGGGTGATCCATGGGTGATCCATGGGGGTCCCTGGGTGCCCTGGGTGATCCATGGGGGGCCCTGGGTGATCCATGGGGGGCACTGGGTGACCCATGGGGTGCTCTGGGGGATCCATGGGGGGCCCTGGGTGATCCATGGGGGGCTCTGGGTGATCCATGGGTGATCCATGGGGGTCCCTGGGTGATCCATGGGGGGCTCTGGGTGATCCATGGGTGATCCATGGGGGTTCCCGGGGGATCCATGGGGGTCCCCGGGGGGCCCTGGGTGATCCATGGGGGTCCTGGGGGGTCCTGGGTGATCCATGGGGGTCCTGGGGGTCCCTGGGGGTCCCTGGGTGATCCATGGGGGGCCTGGGTGATCCATGGGGGGCCCTGGGTGATCCATGGGGGGCCCTGGGGGATCCATGGGGGGCCCTGGGGGCCCTGGGTGATCCATGGGGGCCCTGGGTGATCCATGGGTGCCCTGGGTGATCCATGGGTGATCCATGGGTGTCCCTGGGTGATCCCTGGCTGTCCCTGGGTGATCCATGGGGGTCCCTGGCTGTCCCTGGGGGTCCCTGTCACCCTGTGGGTGCCCCTAGGGGTCCCCCGGGTGCCCCTGGGTGTCCCAGGGTTTCCCTGGGCCCTTGGGGACACCCCGGGGTGGCAGTGGCAGTGGCACAGGTGGCAGTGGCACAGGGAGGTGACACCCCAGGGTGCCCCTGTCCAGCGGCAGCCGTCGCTGACGTGGTAGGAGCCCAGCAGGGACAGGGATGGGACAGGGACACCCCAGGGTGGCACAGGGAGGGGACAGTGACACCCCAGGGTGGCACAGGGAGGGGACAGTGACACTCCAGGGTGGCACAGAGATGGGACAGGGAGGGGACAGGGACACCCCAGGGTGGCACAGGTGGCAGTGGCACAGGGATGGGACAGGGACACCCCAGGGTGGCACAGGTGGCACAGGGATGGGACAGGGACACCCCGGGGTGGCACAGGTGGCACAGGGATGGGACAGGGACACCCCAGGGTGGCACAGGTGGCACAGGGAGGGGACAGGGACACCCCAGGGTGGCACAGGTGGCAGTGGCACAGGGATGGGACAGGGACACCCCAGGGTGGCACAGGGATGGCACAGGGACACCCCGGGGTGGCACAGGGATGGCACAGGGACACCCCCGGGTGGCACAGGGACACTCACGTGCAGGCGGCAGCCGTCGCTGACGGGGTAGGAGCCCAGCAGGGACAGGGATGGGACAGGGACACCCCGGGGTGGCACAGGTGGCACAGGGAGGGGACAGGGACACCCTGGGGTGGCACAAGGATGGGACAGGGACACCCCAGGGTGGCACAGGGACACCCCAGGGTGGCACAGGGACACCCCAGGGTGGCACAGGTGGCACAGGGATGGCACAGGGACACCCCGGGGTGGCACAGGTGGCACAGGTGGCACGGTGACACCCCAGGGTGTCCCCCACCCACGTGCAGGCGGCAGCTGTTGCTGACGGGGTAGGAGCCCAGCAGGGACAGGGAGGGGACAAGGGACAGGGACACCCCGGGGTGGCACAGGGACACTCCAGGGTGGCACAGGGACACCCTGGGGTGGCACAGGTGGCACAGGGAGGGGACAGGGACACCCCGGGGTGGCACAGGTGGCACATGGATGGCACAGGGACACCCCGGGGTGGCACAGATGGCACAGAGACACCCCGGGGTGGCACAGGGATGGCACAGGGACACCCCAGGGTGGCACAGGTGGCACAGGGACACCCTGGGGTGGCACAGGTGGCACAGGGAGGGGACAGGGACACCCCAGGGTGGCACAGGGATGGGACAGGGACACCCCAGGGTGGCACAGGGACACCCCAGGGTGGCACAGGGATGGGACAGGGACACCCCGGGGTGGCACAGGGATGGGACAGGGACACCCCGGGGTGGCACAGGTGGCACAGGGACACCCCAGGGTGGCACAGGGATGGGACAGGGACACCCCGGGGTGGCACAGGTGGCACAGGGATGGGACAGGGACACCCTGGGGTGGCACAGGTGGCACAGGGACACCCCAGGGTGGCACAGGGATGGCACAGGGACACCCCAGGGTGGCACAGGGAGGGGACAGGGACACCCCAGGGTGGCACAGGGATGGCACAGGGACACCCCAGGGTGGCACAGGGATGGCACAGGGACACCCCAGGGTGGCACAGGTGGCACAGGGAGGGGACAGGGACACCCCAGGGTGGCACAGGGAGGGGACAGGGACACCCCAGGGTGGCACAGGTGGCACAGATGGGACAGGGACACCCCAGGGTGGCACAGATGGCACGGTGACACCCCAGGGTGTCCCCCACACTCACGTGCAGGCGGCAGCCGTCGCTGACGGGGTAGGAGCCCAGCAGGGACAGGGAGGGGACGGGGACACCCCAGGGTGGCACAGGTGGCACAGGGATGGGACAGGGACACCCCAGGGTGGCACAGTGACACCCCAGGGTGGCACAGGGATGGCACAGGGACACCCCAGGGTGGCACAGGGATGGCACAGGGACACCCCAGGGTGGCACAGGGATGGGACAGGGTGGCACAGATGGCACGGTGACACCCCAGGGTGTCCCCTACACTCACGTGCAGGCGGCAGCCGTCGCTGACGGGGTAGGAGCCCAGCAGGGCCTCGTCGCAGTCCAGGGCCCCCAGGGGCTCGTCCTCGGCACCAAAGAGCTCCAGCTGCATGCACGAGGCCGGCGAGCCAACAACCAGCTCCAGCTTGCACTGGGGACACGATACTGGTTAAACTGGGAGCACTGGGAGCCCAGCAGCAGCTCCAGCTGCATGCACGAGGCCGGCGAGCCAACAACCAGCTCCAGCTTGCACTGGGGACACGATACTGGTTAAACTGGGAGCACTGGGAATGGATACTGGGTAAACTGGGAGCACTGGGAGCCCAGCAGCAGCTCCAGCTGCATGCACGAGGCCGGGGAGCCAACAACCAGCTCCAGCTTGCACTGCCAGGGGAAACTGGGTTAAACTGGTTAAACTGGGAGCACTGGGAGCCCAGCAGCTCCAGCTGCATGCACGAGGCCGGGGAGCCAACAACCAGCTCCAGCTTGCACTGGGAATGGATACTGGGTAAACTGGGAGCACTGGGAGCCCAGCAGCAGCTCCAGCTTGCACTGGGGACACGATACTGGTTAAACTGGGAGCACTGGGAATGGATACTGGGTAAACTGGGAGCACTGGGAGCCCAGCAGCAGCCCCAGCTGCATGCACGAGGCCGGCGAGCCAACAACCAGCTCCAGCTTGCACTGGGAATGGATACTGGGTAAACTGCGTAAACTGGGAGCACTGGGAATGGATAGTGGGTAAACTGGGAGCACTGGGAATGGATACTGGGTAAATTGGGAGCACTGGGAGCCCAGCAGCAGCTCCAGTTTACACTGGGAATGGATACTGGTTAAACTGGGAGCACTGGGAATGGATACTGGTTAAACTGGGAATGGCACTGGGAGCCCAGCAGCAGCTCCAGCTGCATGCACGAGGCCGGAGAGCCCACAACCAGCTCCAGCTTGCACTGGGGACACGATACTGGGTAAACTGGGAATAGATACTGGGTAAACTGGGAGCACTGGGAGCCCAGCAGCAGCTCCAGCTGCATGCACGAGGCCGGGGAGCCCACAACCAGCTCCAGCTTGCACTGGGAATGGATACTGGGTAAACTGGGAGCACTGGGAATGGATACTGGGTAAACTGGGAATGGCACTGGGAGCCCAGCAGCTCCAGCTGCATGCACGAGGCTGGGGAGCCAACAACCAGCTCCAGTTTGCACTGCCAGGGGAAACTGGGTTAAACTGGGAGCACTGGGAGCCCAGCAGCAGCTCCAGTTTGCACTGGGGACACGATACTGGTTAAACTGGGAGCACTGGGAGCCCAGCAGCAGCTCCAGTTTGCACTGGGGACACGATACTGGTTAAACTGGGAGCACTGGGAGCCCAGCAGCAGCTCCAGCTGCATGCACGAGGCCGGGGAGCCAACAACCAGCTCCAGCTTACACTGGGAATGGATACTGGGTAAACTGGGAGCACTGGGAGCACTGGGAGCCCAGCAGCAGCTCCAGCTTGCACTGGGAACGGGATACTGGGAATGGCTCTGGGAGCACTGGGAATGGCACTGGGAGCACTGGGAATGGCACTGGGAGCACTGGGAATGGATACTGGGAGCACTGGGAATGGATACTGGGAGCACTGGGAATGGATACTGGGAGCACTGGGAATGGATACTGGGAATGGATACTGGGAATGGCACTGGGAATGGCACTGGGAATGGCACTGGGAATGGATACTGGTTAAACTGGGAGCACTGGGAATGGCTCTGGGAGCACTGGGAATGGATACTGGGAATGGATACTGGGGGTACTGGGAGCACTGGGAATGGATACTGGGAATGGATACTGGGGGTACTGGGAATGGCACTGGGAATGGCTCTGGGAATGGCACTGGGAATGGATACTGGGAGCACTGGAAATGGCACTGGGAATGGCACTGGGAGCACTGGGAATGGCACTGGGAATGGCACTGGGAGCACTGGGGAGTCCCAGTTTGCTGCTCTGGGGCCCAGTTTGGGGTTCCTGGTTCGGGATTTGGGTCCCAGATTGGGGATTCGGGGCTCCCGGTCCCGTTATCCCGGTTCCGTTATCCCGGCCCGGTCCCGTTATCCCGGTTCCGTTATCCCGGCCCCGGTCCCGTTATCCCGGCCCGGTTCCCGTTATCCCGGCCCGGTCCCGTTATCCCGGCCCCGGTTCCGTTATCCCGGCCCGGTCCCGTTATCCCTGGCCCGGTCCCGTTATCCCGGCCCCGGTTCCGTTATCCCGGCCCGGTCCCGTTATCCCTGGCCCGGTTCCCGTTATCCCGGCCCGGTCCCGTTATCCCGGCCCGGTTCCCGTTATCCCGGCCCGGTTCCCGTTATCCCGGCCCGGTTCCGTTATCCCGGCCCGGTCCCGTTATCCCGGTCCCGGTTCCGTTATCCCGGCCCGGTTCCCTCTATCCCGGCCCGGTCCCGTTATCCCGGCCCGGTTCCCGTTATCCCGGCCCGGTTCCGTTATCCCGGCCCGGTTCCCTTATCCCGGTTCCCTCTATCCCGGCCCGGTCCCGTTATCCCGGCCCGGTTCCGTTATCCCGGCCCCGGTTCCGTTATCCCGGCCCGGTCCCGTTATCCCGGCCCGGTGCCGCCGTGCCCCGGTGCCGGCTCCGGTTCGGTACCTTGAGCTCGGCGATGGTGAGCGAGGGCGAGAAGCGTTTGCAGGCACGGAAGGCGTTCAGGGAGCTGCTCACCGACAGCCACACCGGGCCCGGCCCGGTTCCGCCGCCGTTCATGGCTCCGGTACCGACCGGGCCCTGCCGGTACCGCCCAACCTGAACCGAACCGGGAGCCCCGGACACCGCCAGGCCCCTCCGGCAGCTCCCGAGCCCCTCCGGGAGCCTCCGGGAGCCTCCGGGTCCCCCGACCCGGGAGTCCCGAACGGTTCCGGGCCCGCCCGAACCGGAGCCGCTTCTGGAACCTTCACGGGCCGCCACAGCCCGGACCGGTGAGGGAGCGGCCAATCAGAGATGGCGGCTGATATCACGTGATACAATCCGACCAATAGCGATCGATAAAAGGCGGGACTAAGAGGAAATTAACCAATAGAAGCATAAGGAGGCGGGATAAATGAGGACTGACTAATAGGAAAAGAGAAGGGGAGGGGAGAAGAGAGGCTTAGCCAATAAAAAAAAGGAAAGGCGTGTCAAAATGAAAACGGACCAATAGAAATAAGAAAGAGGCGGGGTCAATAGGGATAGGAACTTGGCTGGTCTAGGGGAGCATTAACCAATGAGAAGCGGGAAAGCGAGTGATTGACGGGTGGATTAACCAATGGGATGAGGGAGGAGGTGGAAGGGGCGTGTCCGCGCAGCCATGGACGGGGACGGCGCGTACGAGCCGGGCTTCGTGGGGATCCGCTTCTGCCAGGAATGGTGAGGGAAAACACCGGGAAAACACCGGGAAAACACCGGGAATCTGGGGGGAAAAACACCGGGAACGCTCCGGGGATGCACGGGCAGTGGGAGGGGGGCAGGCGGGGAATGGCGGGAATCGTGAGGGGAACACCGAGAGTGGTGAGGGGAAAAAAGCGGGAATCGTGAGGGGGCAAAAATGGGAATTGCGAGGGAAAAAACTGGGGAATTGTGAGTGGGGAAATATAGGGAATTGTGAGGGGAACACCGGGAATGGGGAGGGGGAACCGGGAATCGTGACGGGGAAAAAATGGGAATTGTGAGGGAAAAAAATACAGGGAATTGTGGGGGGAAAAATACAGGGAATTGCGAGGGAGGAAAAACTGGGAATTGGGAGGGAAAAAATACGGGGAATTGTGAGGGGAAAAATATAGAGAGTCGTGACGGAAAAAATCGGGAATTGTGAGGGGGGAAATACAGGGAATCGTGAGGGGAACACTGGGAATTGTGAGGGGAAAAATATAGAGAGTCGTGAGGGAAAAAAATGGAAATTGTGAGGGGAAAAGCCGGGAATTGGGAGGGAAAGAATACGGGGAATTGTGAGGGGAAAAATATAGAGAGTCGTGAGAGAAAAAAATGGGAATTGTGAGGGGAAAAGCCGGGAATTGTGAGGGAAAAAATACAGGGAATTGTGAGGGGAAAAAATGGGAATTGTGAGGGGGGAAATATAGGAAATCGTGAGGGGGACACTGGGGATTGTGAGGAGAAAAATCCGGGAATTGCGAGGGGAAAAAAATGGGAATCGTGAGGGGGGAAATACAGGGAATTGTGAGGGGAACACTGGGAATGGTGAGGGGAAAAACCAGGAGTTTTGAGGGAAAAAAATGGGAATTGTGAGGGAAAAAAAAGCGAATTGTGAGGGAAAAAATACAGGGAATCATGAGGGGAAAAATGCAGGGAATCGTGAGGGGGGAAGTACAGGGAATTGTAAGGGGAACACTGGGAATAGTGAGGGAAAAAAATACAGGGAATTGTGAGGGGAAAAATATAGAGAGTCGTGAGGGAAAAAAATGGGAATTGTGAGGGGAAAAGCCGGGAATTGTGAGGGAAAAAATACAGGGAATTGTGAGGGGGACACCGGGAATGGTGAGGGGAAAAAAAGCGGAATTGTGAGGGGGGAAATACAGGAAATCGCGAGGGGGACACTGGGGATTGTGAGGGGAAAAACCCGGGAATTGTGAGGGGAAAAACCAGGAGTTGTGAGGGGAAAAAATGGGAATTGTGAGGGAAAAAAATGGGAATCGTGAGGGAAGGAAATGGGAATTGTGAGGGGAATACCGGGACTGGTGAGGGGAAAAACCCGGGAATTGTAAAGGGGAAAAAAATGGGAATTTTGAGGGGAAAAATGGGAATTGTGAGGGAAAAAGTACAAGGAATTGTGAGGGGGGAAATACAGGGAATTGTGATGGGAACACTGGGAGTGGTGAGGGGAAAACCCAGGAGTTGTGAGGGAAAAAAATGGGAATTGTGAGGGAAAAAAATGGGAATTGTGAGGGAAAAAATGGGAATTGTGAGGGGGGAAATATAGGAAATCGTGAGGGGGACACTGGGGATTGTGAGGGGAAAAATCCGGGAATTGTGAGGGGAAAAACCAGGAGTTGTGAGGGAAAAAAATGGGAATCATGAGGGGGAAAATACAGGGAATCATGAGGGAAAGAAATGGGAATTGTGAGGGGGGAAATGCAGGGAATTGTGAGGGGAACACTGGGGATTGTGAGGGGAAAAATCCGGGAATTGTGAAGGGAAAAAAATGGGAATTGTGAGGGAAAGAAATGGGAATTGTGAGGGGAAAAAATGGGAATTGTGAGGGAAAAAATGGGAATTGTGAGGGAAAAAAATGGGAATTGTGAGGGGGGAAATATAGGAAATCGTGAGGGGGACACTGGGGATTGTGAGAGGAAAAATCCCGGAGTTGTGAGGGGAAAAAAATGGGAATTGTGAGGGGGGAAATACAGGAAATCGCGAGGGGGACACTGGGGATTGTGAGGGGAAAAGCCGGGAATTGTGAGGGGAAAAACCAGGAGTTGTGAGGGAAAAAAATGGGAATTGTGAGGGAAAAAAAATGGGAATTGTGAGGGGGGAAATACAGGGAATTGTGAGGGGAATACCGGGACTGGTGAGGGGAAAAACCCGGGAATTGTGAAGGAAAAAAAATGGGAATTTTGAGGGGAAAAATGGGAATTGTGAGGGAAAAAGTACAAGGAATTGTGAGGGTGGAACCACAGGAAATCATGAGGGGAACACTGGGGATTGTGAGGGGAACAATCCCGGAGTTGTGAGGGGAAAAAAATGGGAATTGTGAGGGGAAAAACCCGGGAATTGTGAGGGGAACACTGGGAATGGTGAGGGGAAAAACCCGGGAATTGTGAGGGGAAAAAGCAGGAGTTGTGAGGGAAAAAATGGGAATTGTGAGGGAAAAAAAAAGGGAATTTTGTGAAGGAAAACAAATTTGGAGGGGAATGTTGGGGGGAAATTTGGGAATTTTGGGAGGGAAAATTGGGGAATTTTGAGGGGGAAATTTGGGAATTTTGGGAGGGAAAATCGGGGAATTTTGAGAAGGAAAATCGAGAATTTTGTGGGGGAAATGGGGAATTTTGTGAGGGAAAACGAATTTTGGGGGGAAATTAGGGAATTTTGGAAGGAAATTTGGGAATTTTGAGAGGGAAAATGGGGAATTTTGAGGGGGAAATTTGGGAATTTTGAGGGGAAATTTGGGAATTTTGAGGGGAAATTTGGGTATTTTGAGAGGGAAAATTGGGGAATTTTGGGGGGGAAAGTCGGGAATTTTGAGGGGGAAAATGGGGAATTTTGTGAGGGAAAACAAATTTGGGGGGGAATGTTGGGGGGAAATTTGGGAATTTTGGGAGGGAAAATCGGGGAATTTTGAGGGGGAAATTTGGGAATTTTGAGAAGGAAAATCGGGAATTTTGAGGGGGAAAATGGGGAATTTTGTGAGGGAAATTTGGGATTTTTGGGGGGAAATTTGGGAATTTTGAGAGGGAATTTTGAGAGGGAAAATGGGGAATTTTGTGAGGGAAAACAAATTTGGGGGGAATGTTGGGGGGAAATTAGGGAATTTTGGGAGGGAAAATTTGGGAATTTTGAGAGGGAATATCGGGAATTTTGAGGGGGAAAATGGGGAATTTTGTGAGGGGAAAAGGAATTTTGGGGGGAAATTACGGAATTTTGGGAGGAAATTAGGGAATTTTGAGAGGGAATTTTGAGAGGGAATTTTGAGATTCTGAGAGGGAAAATTGGGGAATTTGGGGGGGGAAAGTTGGGAATTTTGAGGGGGAAAATGGGGAATTTTGTGAGGGAAAACGAATTTGGGGGGGAAATTAGGGAATTTTGGGAGGGAAAATCAGGGAATTTTGAGGGGGAAATTTGGGAATTTTGAGAGGGAAATTTGGGAATTTTGGGGGGAGTGTTGGGAATGGTGCGGGGCAGCCCCCGGAGCCTCCCAGTAAGCCCAGTTTCCCCAGTAACAACATGCTGTACCCCAAGGAGGACAAGGAGAACAGGATCCTGCTCTACGCCGTGAGTGCCGCCCCAAACTGGGACCAGTTCGGCACCGGGACTGGGACTGGGGCCTCCCAGTGCAAACCAGTCCATCCCAGTGCATCCCAGTGCCTCCCAGTGCAAACCAGTGCAAACCAGTTCATCCCAGTCTGTCCCAGTGCCTCCCAGTGCCTCCCAGTGCATCCCAGTTCATCCCAGTGCCTCCCAGTGCAAACCAGTGCCCCCCAGTGCATCCCAGTGCCCCCCAGTGCCCCCCAGTGCCCCCCAGTGCCCCCCAGTGCCTCCCAGTGCCTCCCAGTGCATCCCAGTGCATCCCAGGGCCTCCCAGTGCATCCCAGCGCCTCCCAGTCCATCCCAGTCCATCCCAGTGCCTCCCAGTGCCTCCCAGTCTGTCCCAGTGCCTCCCAGTCCATCCCAGTGCCTCCCAGTGCCTCCCAGTCTGTCCCAGTGCCTCCCAGTCCATCCCAGTGCCTGCCAGTCCGTCCCAGTCCATCCCAGTTTATCCCAGTCCCTGTCCCAGTCCCTGTCCCAGTCCATCCCAGTCCCTCCCAGTCCCTGTCCCAGTGCCTCCCAGTCCATCCCAGTCTGTCCCAGTGCAGGAACTGCGATTACCAGCAGGAGGCCGACAACAGCTGCATCTACGTCAACAAAATCACGCACGAAGTGGAGTGAGTGGGGCCCCAAAAACCCCCCAAAAATACCCCAAAACCCCCCCAAAAATACCCCCCCAAAAATCCCCCAAACCCCCCCAAAAATCCCCAAAAAATATCCCCCCAAAAATACCCCAACAAGATCACACACAAAGTGGAGTGAGTGGGGCCCCCAAAACCCCCAAAATCCTCCCAAAAATACCCCAAAAATACCCCCCCGAAAATACCCCAACCCTCCCCAAAAAATACCCCAAAACCCCCCAAAAACCCCCCAAGCCCCCCCAAAAATACCCCAAAATCCCCCCCAAAATCCCCCAACCCCCCCCAAAAATCCCCCAACCCCCCCAAAAATATCCCAAACCCCCCCAAAAATACCCCAAAAATACCCCCCCCAAAAATACCCCAACCCTCCCCAAAAAATACCCCAAAATTCCCCCAAAAATACCCCAAAAATACCCCAACTCCCCCCAAAAATCCCCCAAACCTGCCCCAAAAATCCCCAACAAGATCATGCATGAAGTGGAGTGAGTGGGGCCCCAAAACCCCCAAATCCTCCCAAAAATACCCCAAAAGCCCCCCCAAAAATCCCCCAAAAACCCCCAAAAAACCCCAAAATTCCCCCCAAAACCCCCCAAAATATGCCCCAACGCCCCCCAAACCCCCCCAAAAATCCCCCAAAATCCCCAACAAGATCACGCACGAAGTGGAGTGAGTGGGGCCCCCAAAAACCCCCAAAAATACCCCAAAAACCCCCCAAAATCCCCCAAAAATCCCCCCCAAAAAATCCCCCAAACCCCCCCAAAAATACCCCAAAATCCCCCCCAAAAAATCCCAAAAAATACCCCAACCCCCCCCAAAAACCCTCAAAAACCCCCCAAACCCCCCCCAAAATCCCCCAAAATCCCCAACAAGATCACGCACGAAGTGGAGTGAGTGGGGCCCCAAAACCCCCAAATCCTCCCAAAACCCCCCCCAAAAATCCCCCCAAAAACCCCCAACCCCCCCCAAAAATACCCCAAAATCCCCAAAACCCCCCCAAAAATGCCCCCAAAACCCCCCAAACTCCCCCAAAATCCCCCAAACCCCCCCCCAAATACCCCAAAAACCCCCAAAACCCCCCCAACCCCCCCCAAAAACCCCCCAAACCCCCCCAAAAACCCTCTAAACCCCCAAAAATACCCCAAAATCCCCCCCCCAAAATCCCCAAAACCCCCCAAAAACCCCCCAAGCCCCCCCAAAAATACCCCAAAATCCCCCCCCCAAAATCCCCCAACCCCCCCCCAAAAATCCCCAAAAATCCCCCCAAAATCCCCAACAAGATCACGCACGAAGTGGAGTGAGTGGGGCCCCAAAAACCCCCAAATCCTCCCAAAAATCCCCCAAACCCCCCCCCCCCAAAAATCCCCCAAACCCCCCCAAAAATCCCCTCCAAAAATCCCCAAACCCCCCCCAAAAATCCCCTAAAAATCCCCAACAAGATCACGCACGAAGTGGAGTGAGTGGGGCCCCCAAAAACCCCCAAAAATACCCCAAACAGCCCCCCAAAATACCCCAAAAACCCCCCAAAAATACCCCCAGAAACCCCCCAAAAATATCCCCCCAAAAATATCCCAAAACCCCCCCAAAAATCCCCCCAAACCCCCCAAAAATCCCCCAAAAATCCCCCAAACCCCCCCCAAAATCCCCCAAAAACCCCCAACAAGATCACGCAAAGTGGAGTGAGTGGGGCCCCAAAATTCCCCCAAATTCCCCAAACAGCCCCAAAAATCCCCCAAACAGCCCCCAAAACCCCCAAAATTCCTAAATTGTCCCCAAATAGCCCCAAAATTCCCCCCAAAATTCCTCCAAATTCCTAAAATAGCCCCAAATAGCCCCAAAATTCCTAAAATATCCCCAGAATTCCCTAAAATATCTCCAAAAATCCCTGAATCGCCCCAAACAGCCCCGAAATTTTTAAAATGTCCCCAAATAACCCCAAATTCCTAAAATATTCCCCCAGAATTCCCGAAAATAGCTCCAGAAATCCCCAAACAGCCCCCAAATTCCTAAAATGTCCCCAAACAGCCCCCAAATTCCCCCAAATCCCTAAACTGGCCCCAAAAATCCCCAAAATCTATCCCGGGCTCCATCCCCCCGGTGTTCCCCAAACATCCCCCAAACCTCTGTGGGACCCCCGGCTGGGATTTTGGGGTTTGGGGCTGGTTTGGGGTGATTTTGGGGCTGTTTGGGGTGAATTTTGGGGTGATTTTTGGGGATATTTTTTGGCTGTTTTGGGGTGATTTTTGGGGTGATTTTGGGGCTGTTTTGGGGTGATTTTGGGGCTGTTTTGGGGTGATTTTGGGGCTGTTTGGGGTGATTTTGGGGCTGTTTTGGGGTGATTTTGGGGCTGTTTTGGGGTGATTTTGGGGCTGTTTTGGGGTGATTTTTGGGGCGATTTTTGGGGTGATTTTTGGGCTGGTTTGGGGTGATTTTGGAGCTGTTTTGGGGTGATTTTTGGGCTGGTTTGGGTGATTTTTGGGCTGTTTTGGGGTGATTTTTGGGGCTGTTTGGGGTGATTTTTGGGGCTGTTTTGGGGGGTGATTTTGGGGCTGGTTTGGGTGATTTTGGGGCTGTTTGGGGTGATTTTGGGGATGTTTTGGGGTGATTTTTGGGGTGATTTTTGGGCTGTTTGGGCTGTTTTGGGGTGATTTTGGGGCTGTTTTGGGGTGATTTTGGGGTGATTTTTGGGGTGATTTTGGGGCTGTTTTGGGGTGATTTTGGGGCTGTTTTGGGGTTATTTTTGGGGTTATTTTTGGGCTGTTTTGGGCTGGTTTGGGTGATTTTTGGGGTGATTTTTGGGCTGTTTTGGGTGATTTTGGGGCTGTTTTGGGGTGATTTTGGGGCTGGTTGGGGTGATTTTTGGGGTGATTTTGGGGCTGTTTTGGGTGATTTTTGGAGAGATTTTTGGGGTGATTTTTGGGCTGTTTGGGGTGATTTTTGGGGAGATTTTTGGGGAGATTTTTGGGGTGATTTTTGGGGCTGTTTTGGGGTGATTTTTGGGGCTGTTTTGGGGTTATTTTTGGGGTTATTTTTGGGCTGTTTTGGGGTGATTTTTGGGCTGTTTTGGGTGATTTTTGGGCTGGTTTGGGTGATTTTGAGCCATTTTGGGGCTGATTTGGGCCATTTTTGGGTGATTTTGGCTGTGATTTTGGGCTGGTTTGGGCTGGTTTTGGCCGTTTTGGGGCGATTTTGGCTGTTTTGGGCTGTTTTGGGGCTGGTTTTGGCCACTTGTGGGCTGTTTTTGGCTGGTTTTGGGTGATTTTGGCTGTTTGGGGTGATTTTGGGGCCATTTTGGGGTGATTTTGGGGTGATTTTGGCCATTTTGGGGTGATTTTGGGGCCGTTTTGGGGTGATTTTGGCCGTTTTGGGGTGATTTTGGGGCCGTTTTGGGGTGATTTTGGCCGTTTTGGGGTGATTTTGGGGCCATTTTGGGGTGATTTGGGTCATTTTGGGGTGATTTTTGGCCGTTTCTGGCTGGTTTTGGGGTGATTTTGGGGTGATTTTGGGGTGATTTTGGCCATTTTTGGGCTGTTTTGGGGTGATTTTGGGCCGTTTTTGGGGCTGGTTTTGGCCGTTCTGGCTCTCTGTGTGACGGTTCCGTTGCCATGGCAGCGAGCTGACCCAGATCATCGCTGACGTGTCCCAGGACCCCACCCTGCCCCGCACCGAGGATCATCCCTGCCAGAAGTGAGAGAGAGACACACCTGGGGGCACCTGGGAACACCTGGGGGGGTTTGGGGACACCTGGGGGAACTGGGGAACACCTGGGGGGGAACTGGGGGGGTTTGGGGACACCTGGGCACACCTGGGCACACTTGATGGGAACTGGGGGGGTTTAGGGACACCTGGGGCACCTGGGGGGGAACTGGGGAACACCTGGGCACACCTGGGGGGGTTTGGGGACACCTGGGAACACCTGGGGGCACCTGGGGAGACACCTGGGCACACCTGGGGGGGTTTGGGGGGGTTTGGGGACACCTGGGAACACCTGGGGAGACACCTGGGGGCACCTGGGGGGAACTGGGGAACACCTGGACACACCTGGGGGGGGAACTGGGGGAGCCTGGGGAACACACCTGGGGAACACACCTGGGGAACACACCTGGGGAACACACCTGGGGGGCACACCTGGGGGGCACACCTGGAGCACCTGGGGGGGCCTGGGGGCACCTGGGGGAGCCTGGGGAACACACCTGGGGAACACACCTGGGGAACACACCTGGGGAACACACCTGGGGAACACACCTGGGGGGCACACCTGGAGCACCTGGGGGGGCCTGGGGGCACCTGGGGGAGCCTGGGGAACACACCTGGGGGCACCTGGGCACACCTGAGGGCAGCTGTGCTGTGCCAGGTGTGGTCACAAGGAGGCCGTGTTCTTCCAGTCACACAGCGCCCGCGCCGAGGTGAGACCAAAAAAACCCAAAAAACCCCAAAAAACCCCAAAATCTGCTCAGAATCCTCCCAAAAACCCCAAAATCCTCCCAAAAACCCCAGAATTTCCTCAAAATCCTCCAAAAAAAACCCCAAAATCTTCTCAAAATCCTCCCAAAAACCCCAAAATCTGCTCAGAATCCTCCCAAAAACCCCAAAATCTCCTCAAAATCCTCCCCAAAAAACCCAAAATCTGCTCAGAATCCTCCCCAAAAAAACCCAAAATCTGCTCAGAATCCTCCCCAAAAAAACCCAAAATCTCCCCAAAATCCTCCCAAAAACCCCAAAATCTGCTCAAAATCCTCCCCAAAAAAACCCAAAATCTCCCCAAAATCCTCCCAAAAACCCCAAAATCTGCTCAGAATCCTCCCCAAAAAAACCCAAAATCTGCTCAGAATCCTCCCCAAAAAAACCCAAAATCTCCCCAAAATCCTCCCAAAAAACCCCAAAATCTGCTCAGAATCCTCCCTAAAAAAACCCAAAATCTCCCCAAAATCCTCCCCAAAAACCCCAGAATTTCCTCAAAATCCTCCCCCAAAAACCCCAGAATCTGCTCAAAACTCTCCCCAGAAAATCTCCTCAAAATCCTCCCCAAAAAACCCCAAAATCTGTTTAAAATTCTCCCCCAAAACCCCAAAATCTTAAAATCCTTCCCAGAAAACCCAAAATTTCCTCAAAATCCTCCCCAGAAACCCCAAATCTTCACATTCTCCCTCCAAAAAACCCCAAGAACCTCCTCCCAAATCCCCAAATTTCCTCAAAATCCTCCCCAAAATCTCCAAATTTTCCCCCAAAAAACCCCAAATCCTCCCCCAAAACCCCCAAAATGTTCCTCAAAATCCTCCCCAAAACCCCAAAAACTCCTAAAATCCTTCTCAAAAAACCTCTGGGACCCGTCCCCAAAATCCCTTAAAAACCTCCCAAAAAAACCCCAAAATCCCCAAAAAAACCCAAAATTCCCAAAGACCCCAGATCCTCTGGGACCCTTACCAAAAACCCTGGGACCCCTCCCCAAAATCCCCCAAAATCCCCCCAAAAAACCCCAAATCCCCCCTGGGACCCCTCCCCAAAAATCCCAAATCACCAAAAAAACCCCAAAATCCCCCCAGGATTGTCTCCAAAAAACCCCAAAATGCCCAAAGACCCCTCCCCAAAATTCACCAAAAAAACCCCAAAATCCCCAAATCCCCCCTGGATCCTCCCCACCCAAAAAAAATCCTCTGGGACCCCTCCCCCCAAAAAAACCCAAACTCCCCTCAAAAAACCCCCAAATCTGCTGGGACCCCTCCCCAAAATACCCAAAAAACCCCAAAATCTCCCCCAAAAAAACCCCAAAGACCCCAAATTCCCCGACTCTCCTGAGTCCCAAATTTTGGGGTTTTTTGGGGACAGTCCCGGGGGGGGGGGTTGGGGTGAATCTTTGGGATTTTGGGGGAAGATTTTTTTGGGGGATTTTGGGAGGAATTTTCTGATTTTGGGGGTTTTTTTGGAAGAGGGGTTTTGGGGAATTTGGGGATTTTTTTGGGAGGAATTTTCTGATTTTGGGTTTTTTGGGGGAGGGGTTTTGAGGGATTTTGGGATTTTTGGGGGAAGATTTTTGGGGGGATTTTGGGCAGGAATTTTCTGATTTTTGGGGTTTTTTGGGGGAGGGCTCTTGTGGGATTTTGGGGATTTTTGGGGGATTTTGGAGAGGAATTTTCTGATTTTGGCTTTTTTTGGGAGGGGTCTTGGGGGGTTGGGGGATTTTTTTGGGGAAGATTTTTGGAGAGGAATTTTCTGATTTTTGGGGTTTTTTTGGGGAGGGGTCTTGGGGAATTTGGGATTTTTTTGGGGAGGAATTTTCTGATTTTTTGGGTTTTTTTGGGGAGGGGTTTTGGGGAATTTTGGGATTTTTGGGCGAAGAATTTTTGGGGAGGAATTTTCTGATTTTTGGGTTTTTTTGGAGAGGGGTCTGTGGGAATTTGGGGATTTTTGGGGGAGGAGTTTTTTGGGGGGATTTTGGGCAGGAATTTTCTGATTTTGGGTTTTTTGGGAGAGGGGTTTTGGGGAATTTGGGGATTTTTGGGCGAAGAATTTTTGGGGAGGAATTTTCTGATTTTTGGGGTTTTTTGGGGAGAGGTCTTGGGGAGTTTGGGGATTTTTTTGGGGAAGATTTTTGGGGAGGAATTTTCTGATTTTGGGTTTTTTTGGGAGCGGTCTGTGGGAATTTGGGGATTTTTTGGGGGAAGATTTTTTGGGGGGATTTGGGGAGGAATTTTCTGATTTGGGGGTTTTTTGGGAGAGGGGTTTTGGGGAATTTGGGATTTTGGGGGGAAGATTTTTCTGATTTTGGGTTTTTTTGGGGGGAGGGGTCTTGGGGAATTTCGGATTTTTGGGCGAAGAATTTTTGGGGAGGAATTTTCTGATTTTGGGTTTTTTTGGGGAAGGGCTCTTGTGGGATTTTAGGGATTTGGGGGGGGGATTTGGGAGGAGGATCCTGGGCAGGTTTGGGGAGGATTTTTGGGGGATTTTTTGGGGTTTTTGGGGTGGGAATTCCCCCGAAATCCTCTGACCTTTGACCCCCGCAGGACGCGATGCGGCTCTACTACGTCTGCACCGCCCCCCACTGCGGCCACCGCTGGACAGAGTGACCCCTGAGTGACCCCGGAGTGACCCCGGAGTGACCCCAGGAATGACCCTGGAGTGACCTGACAGTGACCCCAGAGTGACCCCTGAGTGACCCCTGAGTGACCCCAAAAGGGACCCTGGAGTGACCCCGGAGTGATCTCACAGTGACCCCAGAGTGACCCCAGAGTGACCCCGGAGTGACCTCATAGTGACCCATGAGTGACCCTGGGAGTGACCCCAAAAGGGACCCCGGAGTGACCCCAGAGTGACCCCACAGTGACCTGACAGTGACCCCTGAGTGACCCCACAGTGACCCCGGAGTGACCTCACAGTGACCCCAGGAGTGACCCCTGAGTGATCTCAGGAGTGACCCTTGAGTGACCCCGGAGTGACCCCTGAGTGACCCCGGAGTGACCTCACAGTGACCCCTGAGTGACCTCACAGTGACCCCCGAGTGACCCCAAAAGGGACCCAGGAGTGACCCCTGAGTGACCTCACAGTGACCCCCAAGTGACCCTGGGAGTGACCCCCCGAGTGACCCCCCAGTGACCCCAGAGTGACCTCACAGTGACCCTGGAGTGACCCCACAGTGACCTCACAGTGACCCCAGGAGTGACCCCGGAGTGACCTCACAGTGACCCCTGAGTGGCCCCCGAGTGACCTCACAGTGACGTCACAGTGACCCCCGAGTGACCTCACAGTGACCCCGGAGTGCCCCAGGAGTGACCCCAGGAGTGACCCCCGAGTGACCCCAAAAGGGACCCCGGAGTGACCCCACAGTGACCCCCAAGTGACCCCGGAGTGACCTCACAGTGACCCCCGAGTGACCCCAGGAGTGACTCCTGAGTGACCTCACAGTGACCCCACAGTGACCCCACAGTGATGCCACAGTGACCCCGGAGTGACCCCAGGAGTGACCCCAAAAGGGACCCCGGAGTGACCCAGAAGTGACCACTGAGTGACCTCACAATGACCCCTGAGTGACTCCACAGTGACCCCCGAGTGACCCCTGAGTGACCTCACAGTGACCCCAGGAGTGACCCCTGAGTGATCTCAGGAGTGACCCTTGAGTGACCCCGGAGTGACCCCTGAGTGACCCCGGAGTGACCTCACAGTGACCCCCGAGTGACCCCAAAAGGGACCCAGGAGTGACCCCTGAGTGACCTCACAGTGACCCCCGAGTGACCCCACAGTGACCCCAGGAGTGACCCCAGGAGTGACCCCGCAGTGACCCCTGAGTAACCTGACAGTGACCCCTGAGTGACCCTTGAATGACCCCTGAGTGACCCCACAGTGACCCAGGAGTGACCCCACAGTGACCCAGGAGTGACCCTGGAGTGACCCCAAAAGGGACCCCAGGAGTGACCCCCCAGTGACCTCACAGTGACCCCCGAGTGACCTCACAGTGACCCTGGAGTGACCCCTGAGTGACCCCAGGAGTGACCTCACAGTAACCCCCGGAGTGACCCCAGGGACCCCAAAACGCACCCAGGACTCCAAAAGTGGCTCCAGGGACCCCAAGGGACCCCAGACTGACCCAGGACCCCAAAAGTGACCCCAAAAGGGCTCCAGGAGCCCAAAACCGACCCGGGACCCCAAAACCGACCCCAAAACTGACCTGGGACCCCAAAAGTGACCCTGGATGGACCCCCGGACCCCCAAACCAACCCCAAATAAACCTTGGACCTCCAGAGACCCCAAAAGTGACCCCAGAATGGACCCTTGGGACCCCAAAACCAACCTGGGACTCCAAAAGGGACCCCAAAACTGACCCAGGACCCCAAAATCAGCCCAGAACCCCAAAGGGGACCCCAAAAAGGGGCCCAGGACCCCCAAACCAGCCCAGGATGGACCCTTGGGACCCCAAAACTGACCCTGGATGGGACCCCAAAACCAACCTGGGACCCCAAAACTGCCCCAGGACCCCAAAAGTGACCTTGGATGGGCCCTTGGGACCCCAAAACCAACCCAGGAACCCAAAAGGGACCCCAAGGGGACCCCAAGACCAACCTGGGACCCCAAAAGTGACCCCAAAACAGACCCAGGACCCCAAAATCAGCCCAGGATGGACCCTTGAGACCCCAAAAGTGACCCCAGGACCCCAAAAGTGACCCTGGATGGGTCCCTGGGACCCCAAGACCAACCTGGGACCCCAAAAGTGACCCCAAAACCGACCCAGGACCCCAAAATCAGCCCAGGATGGACCCTTGGGACCCCAAAAGTGACCCTGGATGGGTCCCTGGGACCCCAAAACCAACCTGGGACCCCAAAACTGCCCCAGGACCCCAAAAGTGACCCCAGGATGGCGAAATCCCCCAAAATGTCAGGAAATCCCCCAAAATTCAAGGAAAACCCCTCAAATCTCAGGCAATTCCCCCCAAATTCCCAATTCCCCCAAATTCCCTTTTCCCCCCAAATTCCCAATTTCCCCCCAAAATTCCCATTTCCCCCCAAATTCCCCTTTCCCCCCAAATTCCCAATTCCCCCCAAATTCCCAATTCCCCCCAAATTCCCTTTTCCCCCCCAAATTCCCAATTCCCCCCAAATTCCCAATCCCCCCAAATTCCCAATTCCCCCCAAATTCCCAATTCCCCCCAAATTCCCATTCCCCCCCAAATTCCCAATTCCCCCCAAATTCCCATTTTCCCCCCAAATTCCCTTTCCCCCCCAAATTCCAATTTCCCCCCAAATTCCCATTTCCCCCCAAATTCCCAATTCCCCCCAAATTCCCCATTCCCCCCAAATTCCCAATTCCCCCCAAAAACCCAAACTCAGCCCCGCGGAATTTTCCGGGAATTTTTATGGAATTTTTATTCCTGTCCAGCAAAACGCCCGGGAACGGGAGGGGGGAGGGGATTAAATAAGACAACGAAGGAGGGGAAGGGACGGGACCCAAAAGGGACCCAAAAAATCCCAAATTTGGGGCTGGGAGGGGAAAGTTTGGGAATTTTTTCGGGGAATTTTTTTCCCCTCATCCCAAAAGTAGCAAAAAACGGGGAAAGAAACCAAAAACTGGGGATAAAAAACCGGTGCCATTTATACAAATATAGTGTTTTATAAACGGGGGATTTGGGGAATTTGGGGAATTTTGGGGAATTTTGGGAATTTTGGGGAGGGGGAGGGGGAGGGGTTTGAAACCCTGAGCCGCTCCAGGAAATAATTTAGGGAATTCTGGGGATTTTTTGGGGAATTTTTTGGGGGAATTTTTTAGGAATTTTTTTAAGGAGGGAGGAGTTGGGGGGGATGAAAGTGCCTGGATTCCCCTGCCTGGAAGCTCCTTAATTATTATTATTATTATTAATTATTCCTGGTTCGTTAATTATTCCTTATTATTAATTAAAGATTATTGCTGTCGGAGGGGTTCCCCTCCCCCTCCTTTCCTGGAATTCCGGCCCCTCCCCCCCCTTTTTCCCGATGGATCCGGGAATTCCTGGGGGGGGGAGGGGGGGGAGGGGCCTGGGACCCTCTGGAAAGTTCCGGAATTCCATGGAAAGTTCTGGAATCCCTTGGAAAGTTTTGGAATTCCATGGAAAGTTCTGGAATCCCTTGGAAAGTTTTGGAATCCCCTGCAAGTTTTGGAATTCCATGGAAAGTTCCGGAATTCCATGGAAAGTTCTGGAATCCCTTGGAAAGTTTTGGAATTCCATGGAAAGTTCTGGAATCCCCTGGAAAGTTCCGGAATTCCATGGAAAGTTCTGGAATCCCTTGGAAAGTTTTGGAATTCCATGGAAAGTTCTGGAATCCCCAGGAAAGTTCTGGAATCCCCGGAAAGTTCTGGAATCCCTTGGAAAGTTCCGGAATTCCATGGAAAGTTCTGGAATTCCATGGAAAGTTTTGGAATTCCATGGAAAGTTCTGGAATCCCATGGAAAGTTCTGGAATTCCATGGAAAGTTCTGGACCCTTCTGGGATCCCCCTGGAAAGTTCTGGATTCTTGTGGAAGCACCTGGAAAGTTCTGGAATCCCCTGGAAAGTTCTGGAATCCCCTGGAAAGTTCTGGAATCCCCTGGAAGGTTCCGGAGCCTCCGGGGGTTCCCTGGAAAGTTCCGGAGCCCTCGCTGGAAGCACCCGGAGCCCTCTGGAATGTTCTGGAATGTTCCGGAAGCCTGCGGAAGGTTCTGGGGCCTGGAGCCCTCTGGAATGTTCTGGAAGCTTCGGGAAGGTCCTGGAATCCCACGGAAAGTTCTGGAACCCCACGGAAAGTTCCGGAATCCCACGGAAAGTTCCGGAATCCCATGGAAAGTTCCGGCTCTGCAGGAGGGGCCCGGATCCCTCCGGGAGCTCCTGGAATGTTCCGGATCCCTCGGGAATGTTCTTGGAGCCCTCTGGAAACTTCCGGATCCTTCTGGAATCCCATGGGAAGTGCTGGAGCCCCCGTGGGAGCTTCCGGAACGTTCTGGATCCCTCTGGAATGTTCTGGATCCCTCTGGGAAATCCTGGATCCCTCTGGGACGTTCTGGATCCCTCTGGAACGTTCTGGATCCCTCTGGGAAATCCTGGATCCCTCTGGAACGTTCTGGATCCCTCTGGGAAATCCTGGATCCCTCTGGAACGTTCTGGATCCCTCTGGAACAGTCCCGGTCCCATCGGGAAGGCGCTGGATCCCTTCTGGAAGGTTCTGGAATAGCATGGAAGGTTCTGGATCTCCAAGATCATCCCTCGATCCCATGGAAGGTTCTGGATCCCTTTTGGGAGGTTCTGGAATCCCATGGAAGGTTCTGGATCCCTCCGGGAAGGTCTCGGATCCCCCTGGAATGTTCTGGAGCCGGGGGGAGGGGGAGCTCCGGGATCCAACCGCTCCGTCCCAGCAGGGAAACCCCAAAGGGATCCCAGATGGATCCCCGGTGGATCCCGAGCCCCTCCGGATCCTCTCGTTGCTTCGGGCGAGCTCCGGCGCTGCCGATCCTGAGGGATCCAGCACAGCCCCGGGGGGATCCCAGCAGGCCCCAGCCGATCCCAGCCGATCCCAGCGGATCCCGCTCAGGGCTTGGGGTGCTCGGGGGTGCCAGAGAAGATCCCGGCCGAGTGCTGGAGCTGCCGGTCCCGGTGGGAATGGCTCAGTTCCAGATGGATCCCAGTCAATCCCAGTTAATCCCACTGGATCCCAGTCAATCCCAGCAGGCCCCAGTTGATCCCAGTGGATCCCAGCGGATCCCACTCAGGGCTCAGGGTGCTCGGGGGCGCCGGAGAAGATCCTGGCGAAGCCCCAGAGCTGCTGATCCCGGTGGGAACGGCTCAGTTCCAAGGGGATCCCAGCAGGCCCCAGTCAATCCCAATCGATCCCAGTCAATCCCAGCAGCCCCCAGTTGATCCCAGTCAATCCCAGTGGATCACGGTTCTGGGTGCCGGAGAAGATCCCGGCCGAGCGCCGGAGCTGCGGATCCCGGTGGGAACAGCTCAGTTCCGAGGGGATCCCTCTGTCTCAGTCAATCCCAGCCGATCCCAGTGGATCCCAGTTGTTGATCCCAGTGGATCCCTCTCCGTGCCTGGGGTGCTCGGGGGCCCCGGAGAAGATCCCGGCCGAGCGCCGGAGCTGCCGATCCCGGTGGGAACAGCTCAGTTCCAGATGGATCCCAGCACACCCCAGTTGATCCCAGCATGCCCCAGCGGATCCCAGCAGCGGATCCCAGCAGCGGATCCCTCGGGCTCAGGGCTCGGGGTGCTCGGCGGCGCCGGAGAAGATGCGGGCGAAGCGCCGGAGCTGCCGATCCCGATGGGAACGGCTCAGTTCCGAGGGGATCCCTCTGTCCCTGGGGATCCCAGCTGATCCCAGCCAATCCCAGTTGTTGATCCCAGTGGATCCCCCTCCATGCCCGGGGTGCTTGGGGGCACCAGAGAAGATCCCGGCCGAGCGCCGGAGCTGCCGATCCCAGTGGGAACGGCTCAGTTCCAGATGGATCCCAGCACACCCCAGCGGTCGATCCCAGTTGTTGATCCCAGCAGTCGATCCCAGTGGATCCCATGGGCTCAGGGCTCGGGGTGCTCTGGAGCCCCGGGGAAGATCCCGGCCGAGCGCCGGAGCTGCCGATCCCGGTGGGAACGGCTCAGTTCCAGATGGATCCCAGCAGCTGATCCCAGCAGTGGATCCCAGCTGATCCCAGCAGCCAATCCCAGCAGGCCCCAGTTGATCCCAGCAGTCGATCCCAGCCGATCCCAGCAGCCGATCCCAGCAGCGGATCCCGTGGGCTCAGGGCTCGGGGTGCTCGGCGGCGCCGGAGAAGATGCGGGCGAAGCGCCGGAGCTGCCGATCCCGATGGGAATGGCTCAGTTCCGAGGGGATCCCTCTGTCCCTGGGGATCCCAGCTGATCCCAGCCAATCCCAGTTGATCCCAGTTGTGGATCCCAGTGGATCCCTCTCAGGGCTCGGGGTGCTCGGCGGCGCCGGAGAAGATGCGGGCGAAGCGCCGGAGCTGCCGATCCCGATGGGAACAGCTCAGTTCCAGACCCAGTCGATCCCAGCACACCCCAGTCGATTCCAGCAGCCGATCCCAGTTGATCCCAGTGGATCCCAGTTGATCCCAGCAGCCGATCCCAGCGGATCCCTGGGGCTCAGGGCTCGGGGTGCTCGGCGGCGCCGGAGAAGATGCGGGCGAAGCGCCGGAGCTGCCGCGCGGCCGAGCTGCTCTCCTGCTGCAGGCGCCGGTTGTTCTGCCGCAGGTTGGCCACCTCGGCCTGCAGGAACACCTTGTCCTGCTTCTCCTGCACACGGAGCCCGGAAACCGGGAATTAGAGAGGGGAAATCCGGGAATTAATGCAGGGAAATCTGGGAATTATTGGGGGAAAATCTGGGAATTAATGGGGGAAATCTGGGAATTAACACAGGGAAAATTCGGGAATTATTGGGGAAAAACCCGGGAATTATTGGGGGGGGGAATATGGGAATTAATGCAGGAAAGCCGGGAATTAATGCAGGAAAATCTGGGAATTGGGGAGGGGAAAGCTGGGAATTATTGGGGAAAATCCAGGAATTATTGGGGGGGAAATCTGGGAATTAATGCAGGAAATCTGGGAATTAGGGAGGGGAAATCTGGGAATTATTGGGGGAAATCCAGGAATTATTGGGGGAAAATTCAGAAATTAATGCAGGGAAAATCCGGGAATTAATGAGGAAAAACCCGGGAATTATTGGGGGGAAATCTGGGAATTATTGGGGGAAATTCGGGAATTAATGCAGGGAAATCTGGGAATTATTCAGGAAAAACCCGGGAATTATTGGGGGGGAAATCTGGGAATTAATGCAGGAAATCCAGGAATTAGGGAGGGGAAATCTGGGAATTACTGGGGGAAAATTTGGGAATTATTCAGGAAAAATCCGGGAATTAATGGGGAAAAAACCCGGGAATTATTGGGGGAAAATCCGGGAATTATTGGGGGAAAATTCGGGAATTATTGGGGGAAATTCAGGAATTAATGCAGGGAAATCTGGGAATTATTGGGGGGGAAATCTGGGAATTATTCAGGAAAAATTCGGGAATTATTGGGGGAAATCTGGGAATTAATGCAGGAAATCTGGGAATTATTTAGGAAAAACCTGGGAATTATTGGGGGAAAACCCGGGAATTATTGGGGGGGAAATCTGGGAATTATTGGGGGAAAATCCGGGAATTATTGGGGGGGGAATATGGGAATTATTGGGGGAAAATCCGGGAATTAATGCAGGAAATCCAGGAATTAGGGAGGGGAAATCTGGGAATTATTGGGGGAAAATTCAGGAATTAATGCAGGAAATCCGGGAATTATTCAGGAAAAATCCGGGAATTATTGGGGGAAAATCCGGGAATTATTGGGGGGGAAATCTGGGAATTATTGGGGGAAATCCGGGAATTATTGGGGGAAAATCCAGGAATTAATGAGGAAAAACCCGGGAATTATTGGGGGAAATCTGGGAATTAATGCAGGAAATCCAGGAATTAGGGAGGGGAAATCTGGGAATTACTGGGGGAAAATTTGGGAATTAATGCAGGAAATCTGGGAATTAGGGAGGGGAAATCTGGGAATTATTGGGGGAAAATTCAGAAATGAATGCAGGGAAAATCCGGGAATTATTCAGGAAAAATCTGGGAATTATTGGGGGGGAAATCTGGGAATTATTGGGGGAAACCCGGGAATTATTGGGGGGGAAATCTGGGAATTATTGGGGGAAACCCGGGAATTATTGGGGGGGAAATCTGGGAATTAATGCAGGAAATCTGGGAATTAGGGAGGGGAAATCTGGGAATTATTGGGGGAAATCTGGGAATTAATGCAGGAAAGCCGGGAATTAGGGAGGGGAAAATCCGGGAATTATTGGGGGAAATCTGGGAATTATTGGGGGAAAATCTGGGAATTAATGCAGGGAAAATCCGGGAATTAATGGGGAAAAACCTGGGAATTATTGGGGGGGAAATCTGGGAATTAATGCAGGGAAATCTGGGAATTAGGGAGGGGAAATCCGGGAATTATTGGGCGAAATCTGGGAATTGGGAGGGAAATGGGAATTTTTGGAGGGAAAACGAGGATTTTTAAAGGGAAAATGGGATTTTTTTTGGTGGGAAAACGGGAATTTTTGGAGGGAAAAACGGGAATTTTTGGGAGGGAAAATGGGAATTTTTGTTGAGAAAACGGGAATTTTTCAGGGGGGGAAAACGGGAATTTTTGGATGAAAAATGGGAATTTTTGGAGGGAAAAATGGGAATTTTGGGAGAGAAATAAGGAATTTTTGGAGGGAAAAGAGGATTTTTAAAGGGAAAATGGGATTTTTTTGGTGGGAAACGGGGATTTTTTGAGGGGAAAAAGGGAATTTTTGGAGGGAAAATGGGGAATTTTTGGATGAAAAATGAGAATTTTTGACGGGGGGGAAAATGGGAATTTTTGGAGGGAAAAACGGGAATTTTGGGAGGGAAATGAGGAATTTTTGGTGGGAAAACGGGAATTTTTATTGGGAAAACGGGAATTTTTGGAGGGAAATGGGAAATTTTTGGATGGAAAATGGGATTTTTAAAGGGAAAAGGGGATTTTTTTGGTGGTAAACGGGGATTTTTTTGAGGGGAAAATGGGAATTTTGGAGGGAAATGGGAACTTTTGGATGAAAAATGGAAATTTTTGTTGGGAAAACGGGGATTTTGGGAGGGAAATGGGAATTTTGGAGGGAAATGAGAAATTTTTGGATGAAAAACGGGAATTTTTGACGGGGAAAAACAGGAAATTTTGGATGAAAAAAGGGAATTTTTGTTGGGAAAACAGGAATTTTTGGAGGGAAAATGGGAATTTTTGACAGGGGAAAATGGGAATTTTTAAAGGGAAAATGGGATTTTTTTTTGGGAAAACGGGGATTTTTGGAGGGAAAAAACGGGAACTTTTGGAGGGAAATGAAAATTTTTGTGGGAAATGAGGAATTTTTGGAGGGAAAAGGGGATTTTTAAAGGGAGAATGGGATTTTTTTGGTGGTAAACGGGGATTTTTTGAGGGGAAAAAGGGAATTTTTGTTGGGAAAATGGGAATTTTTTGGATGAAAAATGGGAATTTTTGTTGGGAAAACAGGAATTTTTGGAGGGAAAATGGGAATTTTTGATGGGGGGAAAATGGGAATTTTTAAAGGAAAAATGGGATTTTTTTGTGGGAAAACGGGGATTTTTGGAGGGAAATGGGGAATTTTTGGATGAAAAACGGGAACTTTTGTTGGGAGAGGGAAATTTTTAGATGAAAAATGTGAATTTTTGACGAGGGGAAAATGGGAATTTTTGGTGGGAAAGGGGAATTTTTGGAGGGAAATGAGGATTTTTAACGGGAAAATGGGATTTTTTTTGGTGGGAAAACAGGAATTTTTGGAGGGAAAATGAGAATTTTTGGAGGGAAAAACGGGAATTTTTGGATGAAAAATGTGAATTTTTGACGGGAGAAAATGGGAATTTTTGGAGGGAAAATGGGATTTTTAAAGGGAAAAGGGGATTTTTTTGGTGGTAAATGGGGATTTTTTGAGGGGAAAAAGGGAATTTTTGGAGGGAAATGGGAATTTTTGGAAGGAAAATGGGAATTTTTGGAGGGAAAACGGGAATTTTTGGAGGGAAAACGGGAATTTTTGGAGGGAAAATGAGGAATTTTTGGAGGGAAAATGGGAATTTTTGTTGGGAAAATGGGAATTTTTGGAGGGAAAATGGGATTTTTAAAGGGAAAATGGGATTTTTTTGGTGGGAAACGGGAATTTTTGGGAGGGAAAAACGGGAATTTTTGGATGAAAAATGTGAATTTTTGACGAGGGGAAAATGGGAATTTTTGGAGGGAAAACAGGAATTTTTGGAGGGAAATGAGGATTTTTAACGGGAAAATGGGATTTTTTTTGGTGGGAAAACGGGGATTTTTGGAGGGAAATGGGGAATTTTGGAGGGAAAATGGGAATTTTTGGAGGGAAAATGGGAAATTTTGGCTGAAAAACGGGAATTTTTGGAGGGAAATGGGAATTTTGGGGCCCCCTGACCTTCTCCAGGTCGCTGTGCAGCTGCTTCAGCATCGCCTCCAGCTGGGAAACCTTCCCGGGCAGGTCCAGAGCCGGGGAGGGGCTGGGACCCCAAAAACGGCACCAAACGGGGGGGAAATGGTTCAAATCCCCAAAATCTCAACTTTCTCCCCAAATTTCCGCCCAAAACCCCTCAAATTTCCCATCAAATTCCTCATTTTTTGCCTAAATTCCTGCGTTTTACCCCAAATTCCCCATTTCCTCCCCAAATTTCGGGATTTTACCCCAAATTCTCCTTTTTTCCCCCCAAAAAATTCCTCTTTTGCTCCTTAAAATCGCCCCTTTCACCCCAAATTTTCCTCCCAAGTTTTCCCCCAAATTCCCTCCCCAAACCCCCCAAAAATTCCATTTTTCCCCCAAATTTCCCCTTCTCCCCTCCAAAATTTTCTCCCCAAAATTCCCTTGTCCCTCAAATTCTACCCCAAAAAATCCCCAAATTTCCCTTTTTTTCTCCCCAAAATCCCCTCCCAGAACTCCCTAAAAATCCCAATTTCCCTTTTTCCATCCCCAAATTCCCATTTTCCCCAAAAAATCCCATTTCCCCTCCAAATTCCCATTTCCCCAACCTCCAAACCCCGTTTTTCCACCCCAAATCCCCCAGAACCCCCAAAAAATCCCCCCAAATTCCCATTTTCTGCCCCAAAAATCCCATTTTTTTCACCACAAACCCCCAAAATTCCTGGTTTTCCTCCCAAATTCTTGTTTTTTCTCCCAAATTCCCATTTCCCCAACCTCCAAACCCCATTTTTCCACCCCAAATCCCCCCAAATTCCCATTTTTCTGCCCCCAAATTCCCATTTTTTTCACCCCAAATCCCCGAAATTCCTGGTTTTCCTCCCAAATTCTTGTTTTTTCTCCCAAATTCCCATTTCCCCAACCTCCAAACCCCATTTTTTCCACCCCAAACCCCCCAAATTCCCATTTTTCTGCCCCAAATTCCCATTTTTTCCACCCCAGCCCCCCCAAATTCCCATTTTTTTCACCCCAAACCCCCGAAATTCCTGGTTTTCCCCCCAAATTCTTGTTTTTTCTCCCAAATTCCCATTTTTTCCACCCCAACCCCCCCAAATCCCCATTTTTCTGCCCCAAATTCCCATTTTTTCCACCCCAACCCCCCCAAATTCCCATTTTTTCCACCCCAAACCCCCCAAATTCCCATTTTTCTGCCCCAAAAATCCCATTTTTTTCACCCCAAACCTCCAAAATTCCTGGTTTTCCTCCCAAATTCTTGTTTTATCTCCCAAATTCCCATTTTCCCAACCTCCAAACCCCATTTTCCACCCCAAATCCCCCAGAACCCCCAAAAAATCCCCCCAAATTCCCATTTTTCCACCCCAAACCCCCCAAATCCCCATTTTTCTGCCCCAAATTCCCATTTTTTCCACCCCAACCCCCCCAAATTCCCATTTTTCTGCCCCAAATTCCCATTTTTTCCACCCCAGCCCCCCCAAATTCCCGTTTTTCCCCCCAAACCCGGGTACCTGAGGGGGGGGAGGGGCGCCGCCCGCGGGGGCCTCTCGGGGGGGGGAGGGGCCGGGGGCGGCTCCGGGCTCAGGGCGGGGTCGGTCAGGGAGAACAGGGACACGGCTCGCTGCACTGGAACAGCCAAAAAACAGCCAAAATCAGCCCCAAAATACCCAAAATCAGCCCAAAAACCACCCAAAAATACCCAAAATTACCACAGAAACCACCCCAAAATACCCAAAAACCACCTCAGGGCACAGCGACACTGCCCGCTGCACTGGAACAGCCAAAATATCCCAAAATTACCCAAAAAACACCCCAAAATACCCCAAAAACCACCCCAGGGCACAGCGACACCGCCCACTGCACTGGAACAGCCAAAAACAGCCAAAATCAGCCCAAAAATATCCCAAAATTACCCCAAAAACCACCCAAAACCACCCCAAAAACCACCCCAGGGCACAGGGACACGGCTCGCTGCACTGGAATACCCAAAAAACAGCCAAAATCAGCCCAAAAACCACCCAAAAATACCCAAAAATACCCCAAAATACCCAAAAACCACCCCAGGGCACAGCGACACCGCCCGCTGCACTGGAACTGCCAAAAAACAGCCAAAATCAGCCCAAAAACCACCCAAAATTACCCAAAAAATACCCCAAAAACCACCCCAGGGCACAGCGACACCGCCCGCTGCACTGGAATACCCAAAAACAGCCAAAATCAGCCCAAAACCCACCCAAAATCAGCCCAAAAACCACCCAAAACCACCCCAAAATACCCAAAATTACCCCAAAACCACCCCAGGGCACAGCGACACCACTGGATCAGCCAAAAATATCCCAAAATCAGCCCAAAAATACCCAAAATTACCCCAAAAACCACCCAAAAATACCCAAAACCCACCCAGGGCACGGGGACACGGCTCGCTGCACTGGAACATCCCAAAAACAGCCAAAATCACCACAAAATCAGCCCCAAATCAGCCCAAAAATACCCAAAATTACCCCAAAAATCTCCCCAAACCCACCCAGGGCACGGGGCCACGGCTGCACTGAGGGGGGGTTGGATTCCCACATTTCGGGCTCCAGAATTCCCCATTTTCCCCAAATTTTGGGCTCCCAAAGTCCCCATTTTTTTTCCCATTTTTGGCCCCCAAATTTTCCCCATTTTTGGCCTCCCAAACCCCCAAATTCCCCGTTTTTGGCTCCCGAATTCCTGATTTTTCCCCCCCTTTTTGGGCTCCCAAATTCCCCATTTTTTGACTTCCAAATTCCTGATTTTTTCCCCATTTTTGGGCTCTCAAATCCCCAAATTTTCCCCATTTTTGGGCCCCCAAATTCCCCATTTTTGGCCCCCAAATCCCCCGTTTTTCCCCCGTTTTTCCCCCGTCCCCGCTCACCCTCGTAGGCGCGGGCTGCGCTCACCAGCGTTGCCCATTCCAGCCCGGCCGTGTCCGGCAGCGGCATCAGCCCCGGCTCCACCCGCGCCGCCGGCCCTGCAACAGCGGCACCGATGAACGGATCCCCAAAATACCCCCAAAAATCCCCCAAAATCCCCCCAAAATCCCACAGCTCCCCCCAAAATCCCACAGCTCCCAAAAATCCCATAGAAATTCCCCAAAGTCCCCCAGAAATTCCCCCAAAAATCCCCATAAAATCCCAATAAAATCCCCAAAAATTCCCCAAAAAATAAAAAAAAATCCCCCAAAAATCCAAAAAAATTCCCAAAAGTCCCCCAAAAAATCCCAAAGAAATTCCCCAAAAATCCCAATAAAATCCCCAAAATATCCCCCAAAATTCCCTTAAAAATCCCGAAAAAATCCCTTAAAAAATCCAAAAGAAAAAAAAAATCCCCCAAAAATCAAAAAAAAATCCCAAAGAAATTCCCCAAAAATTCCCAAATAATCCCCCAAAACCCCAATAAAATCCCCCCAAAAATCCCCGAAAATTCCCTTAAAAATCCCCAATAAATCCCCAAAAATCCAAAACAATCAAAAAAAAATCAAAAAAAATCCCAGAAAATCCCCAAGAATTCCCCCCAAAAATCCCCCCAAAAACCCCAAAATTATAAAAAAAATCCCCAAAAAAACCAAAAAATTATCCAAAAATTCTCCAAAAATTCCCTTAAAAATCAAAAAATTCCCCAAAAACCCAAATAAAATCCCAATAAAATCCCCGAAAATTATAAAAAAATCCTAAAAAATCAAAAAAATTCCCAAAAAATTCCCAAAAAATCCCCAAAAAATTGAAAAAATAAATCCCAAAAATCCAAAAACAATCACCAAAAAAATCCCCCAAAAATCCTGAAAATTCCCAAAAAGTCCCCAAAAATTCCCCCCCAAAAAAATCCCCAAAAAATCCAAAAAAATTCCCCAAAATCCCCCAAAAATTCCAATAAAATCCCCCAAAAAAATCCCAAAAAATTCCCTTTAAAAATACCGAAAAAATCCAAAAAAATCCAAAAAAATTTTTAAAAAAAATCCCAAAAATTACCCCAAAAAATCCCCAAAAAACCCCCCAAAATTATTTAAAAAATCCCCAAAAACCCCCCAAAAATTATTAAAAAATCCCAAAAAAAATCCAAAAAATTCTCTAAAAATTCTCAAAAAATTCCCTTAAAAATCCTTAAAAAAACCCCAAAAAATCCCAATAAAATCTGAAAAATTCTCTAAAAATTCTCAAAAAATTCCCTTAAAAATCCTAAAAAAAAACCCAAAAAATCCCAAAAAAATCCAAAAAATTCTCTAAAAATTCTCAAAAAATTCCCTTAAAAATCCTAAAAAAACCCCCAAAAAATCCCAAAAAATCCAAAAAATTCTCCAAAAATTCTCCAAAAATTCCCTTAAAAATCCTAAAAAAAACCCCAAAAAATCCCAAAAAAACCCCAAAAAATTCTCTAAAAATTCTCAAAAAATTCCCTTAAAAATCCTAAAAAAACCCCCAAAAAATCCCAAAAAAATCTGAAAAATTCTCTAAAAATTCTCAAAAAATTCCCTTAAAAATCCTAAAAAAACCCCCAAAAAATCCCAAAAAATCCAAAAAATTCTCCAAAAATTCTCCAAAAATTCCCTTAAAAATCCTAAAAAAAACCCCAAAAAATCCCAAAAAAATCCAAAAAATTCTCTAAAAATTCTCAAAAAATTCCCTTAAAAATCCTAAAAAAACCCCCAAAAAATCCCAAAAAAATCCGAAAAATTCTCTAAAAATTCTCAAAAAATTCCCTTAAAAATCCTAAAAAAAAACCCAAAAAATCAAAAAAAAAAAATCCAAAAAATTCTCCAAAAATTCTCAAAAAATTCCCTTAAAAATCCTAAAAAAACCCCCAAAAAATCCAAAAAAAAATCCAAAAAATTCTCCAAAAATTCTCAAAAAATTCCCTTAAAAATCCTAAAAAAAACCCCAAAAAATCCCAAAAAATTTCCCAAAAAATCCCCCAAAAATCCCCAAAAATTCCCCAAAAAATCCCAAAAACCCCCCCAAAAATTATTAAAAAATCCCAAAAAAATCCAAAAAATTCTCCAAAAATTCTCCAAAAATTCCCTTAAAAATCCCCAAAAAAACCCAAAAAAACCCCAAAAAATCCCAAAAAATTTCCCAAAAAATCCCCCAAAAATCCCCAAAAATTATTAAAAAATCCCCAAAAAATCCAAAAAATTCTCTAAAAATTCTCAAAAAATTCCCTTAAAAATCCTAAAAAAACCCCCCAAAAATCCCAAAAAAATCCAAAAAATCCCCAAACCCCCCCCCTCCCACCCCAAATTTTCTCCGGACCAGGAATCCGCACCCTTGCGGGGCTCCTGCGGCCGGGCAGGGTGCTGCTGCTGCTGCCGCTGCTGTTGCTGTTGCTGCCGCTGCCGCCGCTGCCGTGTCCGCCCTCGGGCAGTTCCCGCCCGGCGCCGCTGGGGGGCGGCAGCGGCCGCTGCACCGGGGGCGGCTCCCGGCGGCGCCCGCAGAGGCTCTCGTCAGACAGAGTGCGGTGCAGAGACTGGGGGGGGAGAGAAACGGGGATCGGGACGGGGCCGGGAATCGGGACATGGCCGGGACTCGGGACATGGCCGGGGAACGGGGATCGGGACATGGCCAGGAATTGGGGATCGGGACATTGCCGGGGAACGGGGAATCGGGACATTGCCGGGGGATCGGGACATGGCCGGGAATCGGGACATGGCCGGGAAACAACGGGGATCGGGACATGGCCGGGAAACAACGGGGATCGGGACATGGCCGGGAAACGGGGATCGGGACATGGCCAGGGATCGGGGAATCGGGACATTGCCGGGGGATCGGGACATGGCCAGGGAATCGGGACATTGCCGGGAAACGGGGATCGGGACATTGCCAGGAATCGGGACATGGCCGGGGAATCGGGACATTGCCAGGGAACGGGGATCGGGACATGACCAGGAATCAGGACATGGCTGGGGAACGGGGAATCGGGACATGGCCGGGAAACGGGGAATCGGGACATGGCCGGGGATCGGGACATGGCCGGGGAATCAAACGGGGAATCGGGACATGGCCGGGGAACGGGGAATCGGGACATTGCCGGGGAACGGGAATCGGGACATTGCCGGGGATCAGGACATGGCCGGGAATCGGGACATGGCCGGGAAACGGGGATCGGGACATGGCCGGGGATCGGGGATCGGGACATGGCCGGGGAATCGGGACATGGCCGGGAAACGGGGATCGGGACATGGCCGGGGATCGGGGATCGGGACATGGCCGGGAAACGGGACATGGCCGGGGAATCGGGACATTGCCGGGAAATGGGGAATCGGGACATGGCCGGGGAACGGGACATGGCCGGGGAACGGGATATCGGGACATGGCCGGGGAACAGGACATGGCCAGGAAACGGGGATCGGGACATGGCCGGGGAATCGGGACATTGCCGGGGATCGGGACATGGCCGGGGAATGGGGAATCGGGACACGGCCGGGAATCAAACGGGGATCGGGACATGGCCGGGGAACGGGGAATCGGGACATGGCCGGGGAATCGGGACATGGGGGACATGGCCGGGGAACGGGACATGGCCGGGAATCGGGACATGGCCGGGAAATGGGGAATCACGACATTGCCGGGGTTCCCCTGCCGGGAAACGGGGATCAGGACATTGCCGGGGAATCGGGACATTGCCGGGAAATCGGGGATCGGGACATGGCCGGGGGATCGGGACATGGCCGGGAATCGGGGATCGGGACATTGCCGGGGAATCGGGATCGGGACATTGCTGGGGAATCGGGACATGGCCGGGAATCGGGATATTGACGGGGAACGGGGATCGGGGACATTGCCAGGGAATCGGGACATGGCCAGGGAACGGGGAATCGGGACATTGCCGGGGAATCGGGACATGGCCGGGAAATGGGGATCGGGACATGGCCGGGGAATCAGGACATTGCCGGGGAACCGGGACATTGCCGGGGGACGGGAATCGGGACATGCCGGGAATCGGGGATTGGGACATGGCCGGGAAACGGGAATCGGGACATTGCCGGGGAATCGGGACATGGCCGGGGAATCGGGACATGGCTGGTGAACGGGGATCGGGACATGGCCGGGACTCGGGACATGGCCGGGAATCGGGACATGGCCGGGGAACGGGGATCGGGACATGGCCGGGAAACGGGGATCGGGACATGGCCGGGGAACGGGGATCGGGACATGGCCGGGAAACGGGGATCGGGACATGGCCGGGGAATCGGACATGGCCGGGGAACGGGGAATCGGGGACATTGCTGGGGAATCAGGACATGGCCGGGAAACGGGGATCGGGACATGGCCGGGAAACGGGACAGTGCTGGGGAATCGGGACATGGCCGGGAAACAACGGGGATCGGGACATTGCCAGGGAAACGGGGATCGGGACATGGCCGGGAAACGGGACATGGCCGGGAAATGGGGATCGGGACATGGCTGGGGAATCGGGACATTGCCGGGGTTCCTCTGCCAGGAAACCCGGAATTCCCGACCTTCCCGGGATTCCCCGGCCCCACAGCCCGGGAAAAGGGGAAATTCCCGGGTTTTCCCCAAAAAAATGGAGAATTTGGGGAAATTCCAGGGGAATTTTGGCGTTTTGGGGAATTTGGGGAATTTTGGGAATTTGGGGAATTTGGGGAATTTTGGGAATTGTGTCTCACCGGGGCGGGCTCGGGGCAGGAATTGGGAAAACGGGAGGGATTTGGGGGAAAAATCGGGAATTTCTGCAGTTTGGGGGTGGGAATTTCAGGAATTTTGGGAATTCCGGGAATTTCAAGGAGGAAAATTGAGATTTTTGGGGCTAAAACTCCAGAAAATCCTCATTTTTGGAGCTAAAAAATGGGAATTTCCCCCCTTTTTGGGGCTAAAACCTCGGAATTCCGGCGTTTTGGGGCTGGGGAATTTGGGGAATTTTGGGGAATGTTGGGAATTTTTGGGAATTTCAAGGACAAAGTTTAAGATT